>CAMZMU010000088.1:33207712-33476627 GCA_947311845.1 Poa pratensis
GGAGAGATCTCCATTTGAATCCCTATTTGGAAAACTACTACACTGCTACGGTAGTAGAGGAGGAACCACCTGATCAAGTAATTCCATTTAAAATACCTATGAAAATTGTTGAACGAGTTACGAATAACCGCTATGCAGGAGATGGAACTGTCCCTCCTGGGGATCATTTGCTATTTATTCATGAATTATGCGAGTTGTTCAAGTGTGCAGGTATTTCAATGGAAGAGGTCAAGAAGAAATTGTTTTCTATATCGTTGACTGGTAAAGCTGCAAAATGGTATAGGATGCTGAAAATGGGCGTTCTATTGGCTGGGAGGAGATTGTGCCTCTCTTTTATTCTAAATTTTATCCTCCTAGTGAAATTCATCAAGATCGGAATCATATATATAATTTTTGGCCTCATGATGGAGAAAGTATTGCCCAAGCGTGGGGGAGATTGAAATCATTAATGCTCAAATGCCCCATTCATGAGCTTCCTGGTAATGTGTTATTGATAACTTCTATGCAAGGCTTTCTCTTCAAGATAAAACTCTATTGGATACCTCTTGTGCTGGATCATTTACGCGTAAAAAGAGAAGTTAAATGGGACCTTCTTGATCGGATTGAGGAAAATACTGAAGGATGGGAGAACGACAAAGGTAGAGAATCAGGTATAAAGTATGATTACGAATGCATTAAACTTTTATGAATACTGATAATTTTCGTAATCTCTATGATATGTATGGTCTTGATTCTCAAGTTATTGCAAACTGTTACAAGGCTTTTGCCTCTTATCTTGATGTTCCTAAAGAAAGTTGCAATAAGTATCATTTGCCTTAAAGATAATACTAATTCTGCCAATATTAAAAACATTGAAGTTCATACAGTTGATCGTATCTTGCCAGAACCTTATATTGAGAAACCACCTTTTCCTGTTAAAATTAGGGAACATTCTATCATAGCTAGTGTGGTTAATAAAAGTGCAAAGAAAGCTTTAGAACCTGCTGAACAAATAGCGGTTGAACCCACAATAGCAATAGTAAAGGATTTGGTAACTGAAAATGTAGAAGGAGGACATATTATCTTTTGTGAAGATGCCTCTAATATTGTTTCACATCCAGTAGAGCTAGGAAAACAAGTGTTCCTGTGCTTTCAGTCAAAATAGGAGAACATTGCTATTATGGTTTATGTGATATTGGTGCAAGTTCTAGTGCTATTCCTTTTGATCTTTATAAAGAAATTATGCATGAAATTGGTCCTTGCGAACTTGAGGAGATTGATGTGGTTATTCAGCTTGCTAATAGAGAAACTATCTCCCAATTGGTATTGTGAGAGATTGAAGTTTTATGTGGTAAGACTAAATACCCTGCTGATTTTCTAGTACTTGGTTCTGTTGCTAGTAAAGCTTGTCCCATTATTTTTGGTAGGCCTTTCTTGAATACATGTGGTGCATTATAGATTGTAGAAAGAGAAAATAATTACACTAAATTTAATGGAGAATCTTATGAGTTTAATTTCTCTAAGTTTGGTAAACAACTTTATGAAACTGAATTACCTAATGAGAATTTTCAATTGAACAACTTGCTTCTATTGCTGTTGCTCCTAACAATGCCTTGCAGCAATTCATGGAGGAACACGAAAGTGAAGTATTTATGGAGGAAGGAATGAGATTGACAATGCCTTTCTTCGTCAACCACCAATACTTAAGCATAATTTGCCTGTGGAAGATTTGGGTACCTCAGCGCCTCCTAAGGAAGATCCTGTCTTCGATTTAAAACCGTTACCTGATAATCTTAAGTATGTTTATCTTGATGAAAGGAAAGTATATCCTGCTATTATTAGTTCTAAACTTTCAGGTAATGAAGAAGCAAGGTTATTAGAAGTACTAAAGAAACATCGAGGAGCTATGGGATACACTTTGGATGATTTAAAGGGGATTTCTCCTACTATATGTCAACATGCCATCAACATTGAACCGATGCAAAACCTGTTGTTGAGCATCAGCGTCGCTTGATCCCTAAGATGAAAGAAGTGGTAAGAAATGAGGTATTAAAACTTCTTGATGCTGGTATAATTTATCCTATTGCTGATAGTAGATGGGTAAGTCCTGTGCATTGTGTCCCTAAGAAAGGAGGAGTTACTGTTGCCAAATGAAAATGATGAACTTATTCCTCAAAGAGTAGTAGTTGGGTATAGGATGTGCATTGATTTTAGAAAGGTCAATAAAGTAACTAAGAAAGATCATTATCCTTTGCCTTTTATTGATCAAATGTTAGAAAGGTTGTCTAAGAAAACCATTTTTGTTTCCTTGATGGTTATTCTGGATTCTCACAAATTGCTGTTAAAGCACAAGATCAAGAGAAAACTACTTTTACTTGTCCTTATGGAACTTATGCTTATAGACGTATGCCTTTTGGTTTGTGTAATGCTCCTGCTACGTTCCAAAGATGCATGTCTGCTATTTTTCATGGTTTTTGTGGAAATTGTGGAAGTATTCATGGACGATTTTTCCGTCTACGGAACTTCCTTTGATAATTGCTTGCACAATCTTGATAAAGTTTTGCAGAGATGTGAGGAGACAAATCTTGTTCTTAATTGGGAGAAATGTCATTTCATGGTTAATGAAGGAATTGTCCTAGGGCACAAAATTTCTGAAAGAGGTATTGAAGTGGACAGAGCTAAGTTGAAGCAATCGAGAAAATGCCCTGTCCAAGGGATGTGAAAGGTATCCGTAGTATTCTGGTCATGCCGGTTTTTATAGGAGGTTTATTAAAGATTTTCTAAAATTTCAAAACCCCTCACTAATCTTCTTCAAAAAGATGTACCTTTTGTTTTTGATGATGATTGCAAGGAAGCTTTTGAAACTCTAAAAAAGGCTTTAATCACAGCTCCTGTTGTTCAACCTCCTGATTGGACTTTACCTTTTGAAATAATGTGTGATGCTAGTGATTTTGCTGTAGGAGCTGTTCTTGGACAGCGGGTAGACAAGAAGTTAAATGTTATTCATTATGCTAGTAAAACACTTGATGCCGCTCAAAAGAATTATGCTACTACTGAAAAGGAATTTTTAGCAGTTGTTTTTGCTTGTGATAAATTTAGACCTTATATTGTTGATTCAAAAGTTACTATTCACACTGATCATGCTGCTATTAGATACCTTATGGAAAAGAAAGATGCTAAGCCTAGGCTCATAAGATGGGTACTTTTACTGCAAGAATTTGATTTACATATGTAGATAGGAAAGGTGCTGAAAATCCTGTTGCTGATAATTTGTCTAGATTAGAAAACATTTCAGATGATCCTATACCTGTTAATGATAGTTTTCCAAATGAACAATTGGCTGCGATAAAGGTAAGCTCACGCGAAAGTCCTTGGTATGCTGATTATGCTAATTTTATTGTTGCCAAGTATTTGCCTCCGACCTTTACAGCTCAGCAAAGAAGAAAGTTCTTTTATGATTTGAGGCATTATTTTTGGGATGACCCACATTTGTATAAAGAAGGAGTAGATGGCATTATGCGAAGATGTGTTCCTGAGTATGAACAGAAAGATATTGAGCAAATGCCATGGAAGTGCTTATGGAGGACATCACGCTGGAGATAGAACTGCGCAAAAGGTTCTACAATCAGGTTTTTATTGGCCTACCCTTTTTAGAGATGCTAGAAAATTTGTTTTATCATGTGATGAATGTCAAAGAGTAGGTAACATTAGTAGACGTAATGAAATGCCTATGAATTATTCTCTTGTTATTGAACCTTTGACTGTTGGGGATTTGACTTTATGGGTCCTTTTCCTCCTCAAATGGTTATACTCACATACTTGTTGCTGTTGATTATGTTACTAAATGGGTAGAAGCTATACCAACTTCTAGTGCTGATGGTGAGACATCATTAAAAATGCTTAAAGATATTATCTTCCTAGGTTTGGTGTGCCTAGATATCTCATGACTGATGGTGGTTCTCATTTTATTCATGGTGCTTTTAGAAAAACTTAGCTAAGTATGATGTTAATCATAGAATTGCTTCACCATATCATCCCAAACAAGTGGTCAAGTAGAATTGTCAAATAGAGAGATTAAGTCTATTTTGCAAAAGACTGTTAATAAATCTAGAAAAAATTGGTCTAAAAAGCTTAACGATGCTTTGTGGGCTTATAGAACTGCTTATAAAAATCCTATGGGAATGTCTCCTTACAAAATGGTTTATGGAAAAGCTTGTCATTTGCCTAGAATTAGAACATAAAGCCTATTGGGCGGTGAAAGAACTTAATAGAGATTTTAAACTTGCCGGTAAAAAGAGATTGCTTAATTTGAATTCTTTAGATGAATGGAGAAATGCAGCTTATGAAAATGCTAGGCTCTTTAAAGAGAAAGTTAAGCAATGGCATGATAGAAGAATTCTTAAGAGAGAATTTAACGTAGGTGAAAAAGTTTTATTGTATAGGTCTCGTCTCAGATTTTTTGCAGGAAAATTACTTTCAAAATGGGAAGGACCTTATATCATGAGGAGGTCTATCGCTCAGGTGCGATTAAAATCAATTCACTAGATGGGACAGACCACAAGTGGTTAATGGTCAAAGACTCAAGCATTACATTTCTGGAGATTCTTATAATGAAGATGTTGATTTATCAAAGTGGTAACTCCAGAGGATTTTATAAAAAGTCAAATTCAGACAACTGCAAAGCTGATTTGGAATAGGTAACAGTTTCGGTAAGAAAAAGTTCGCGATTTACTTTCAACCTAAATATTTATTGTTTTTATAATATGGAAAATTATGAGTCGGAAAAGGGTAGGAAACGGTGCCCGAGGGCACACACCACCCCTGGGCGCGGGCCCCACCCTGGCCGCGCCGTGGGTGCGTGTGGGCCTCGGAGCCCGTCTCCGACCCCGTTTCGTCCTGTACCTTCCTTTTGTCGTAAAACTTTTTGCTATATAATCACCCGGATCTCTCGAGGTCCGTATATCGTGTTTTCGTCGTTTTGTTTTCAAGCTGTTCTGACAGGAATTTCAAGTCCCTACATGGCGTCGCGAGGAGTGTACGGTGAGAAGTATGCAGCAAGGCGCCGACGTGAACTCGAACGGATGTGGAAGAGGGAACCTTCGTCGGTTGGGCGACGGAGGAGGAGATTGCTGCTAGGAGAGCTGACATGGATCGAAGCATCAGAGAGGAGGTGCAAGCTGGCCAGCCTCGCCAACAAGGAGAATCAAGGCCGAGCAACTCCACCTTTGTGGGATCAATTAATCCTCAACGTGCTTTTTCTCATAATGTGCAGGGAGTCACCCCACCAATTCCAGATTTGCGGTTTTCCCTGCAGCTGCTGAAGCTCTCCGAACCACGAACGAGTTTTGTGACCAATTCGTATCCTGAGAGCTGAGGTGGAAATACTTCAAGATGAGAATAACAGGCTCCGCCGGATGCTCGAACGTTTCCTAACCCCGATTGCGTGGTACCACCGTCACCACCAAGAGATCAAGCCTAAATCGTCAAGGGGTAATGGCACTCCCTTGGCTTGTTCCAAGCTTGGGGGAGTGCCCAGTATCATCTTTATCCTTTCTTTTATAATTTCGTGGTCATATCATGAGTAGAGAAGTTATCTTATAAGATGGTTTGCGATGTGGAGTGTCAATCCTTTAGTTATCCATGTATCCGTTGGTTTGAGTGTGTCTTTGTTCAGAATATTAATGAGAAGTTCCACCTTTACTTTCGGTACATTTTATTTTAGCCTGCAATCTTCTTTATGTGCTGATCTTGCCATTGGTATTGACGCCACTTTTGGGTACATAAGTAAATTATATTAGTTGTGGCAAACTTAGTATTGGTCATTAGCAACAATACCATGAAAACTTAAGTAGAAGGAGGGAATTACATGCAAAAATATTATCCCTTTATCTTTCTTTCTTGCTAGCCAATAAGATTAGTATTCTTTGAGTTAAAACATTTGTGCTTACAGGGAAGATAGCATGGTTGCTTCTATTACATGTATATTTGTGTGTATCCCCCAACTTTTATGCTTGCTACATGACCTTGCTAGCCTTAACCACCGTACTGAGAGGGAATGCTTCTCGTGCATCCAAATCCTTAAGCCAAACCCATGCCATTTGTGTCCACCATAACTACCTATATGTGGTATTTCTTTGCCACTCCAAGTAAATTTTTCATGTGCTACCTTTAAATTATTCAAAATGTTATTATTCCTTTTGTGTCAATGTTTACTAGCTCATGAGGAAGTAGTGTGGTTATCCTTTATTCTACTTGTCAAACAGACTTTACACCTGGACTAGTGGCATATACATCCGCTTATCCAATTTGCAAAAAGAGCTGGCAACGGGTGCCCAGTCCCAATTAATTACAACTTTAACCATTAATTCTCTTCACACTTTTGCCCTGATTCATCAGTAAGCAATGACAAACAGTGAAATATCTGCGTGTGTAAACCAAAGAGAAAAGGGATGATCTGCCTTGCTGGTAGAAATAACGTCCTTCATGGGAGCCGCTCTTAAAAGTCTGTTTGACAGGGAGAATACTGTTTTCACCCGCTACCATTCGTTGACAATTAACAAACACCTCTCAAAACTTAATTTTTGCTCTCTATATGATTTCAAAAACTTAAAAGCTCTAGCACATGACTTAATCCCTGCTTCCCTCTGCGAAGGGCCTTTCTTTTACTTTTCATGTTGAGTCAGTACACCTATTTCCTTCTTCCTTGAGCAAGCATTTGAGTTGTTGTGATTCAACCATATATATCATTAATATTGTCAATCATGTCTTTATCCTTCCTTGTCTTAGCACAAAGACTTTTGCCTCTAAGAATATAGCTTTGCAAGTTATCAATGACTGTAAAGGGTGTGATAATTGAGTGTGGAAGTTCTGCAATATAAGCTCTAATATAAAGACTCCTTTCGAAAGATAAGTATTGATTGCTTATTGTTCTATGACCAAGAATGAAGTGTGCCATTACTAATCTATAATTTCCTTCGTGTATTTTTATTGTGGTTGTTTCACTACTCATGTTCAAGTTAGGTTATATGAAGAGTAGTTGCTGTTTAAAATGATTGTGTTGTTTAGTAATACTGATGCTTCTTGTCCGTATTCTTTATTATCGACGCTTCACTCCATAAACTTTTGTTCTAGTTTACTGAGCTCAGCTTTCGCTTGGGGACAAGCGAGGTCTAAGCTTGGGGGGGTTGATACGTCCATTTTGCATCACTATTTTATAGCATAATTTACTGTTATTCAATGATATATTTCATATTAAGAGTTACTTATGTTATTTTGTCTTATTTTGCATGTTTGATGATCATTGGATAATTAACTGCCGGAGTCAGATTTCAGCTGGAAAAAGCACGTCAAGGCACTATATTTCTGGAGCACTAAAAATATTTCCGAGAAGACAGATGTTCCTATTTTATCAGAAGATGGACTAAGCCAAAAGGGGAGGCTGAGATGGGCCAGGAGGGGCCCACACCACCCCTGGGCGCGGGCCCACCTTGGCCGCGCCCTGGCCAGGTGTGGTGCCCCTGGCCCACCTCAGGCGCTCCCCCTTCGCGTACTTCATCCCCCAGAAACCCTAAGACACGGGGGGACGAGAAAATATTCCGCCGCCTCCACGAGGCGGAAAACAGAGAGAGAAAAAGCTCTCCGGCAGGGAGAAATCTGCCGGGGAAATTCCTCCCGGAGGGGGAGATCATCGCCATCCTCATCGTCATCGTGCTGGACTTCATCGGGATCATCATCATCATCTCCATCACCGTCACCATCATCACCGCTGCACCATCTCGTTCCGCTGTAACATCTAGGGCTATACTTTGTTTAGTTCATAGGGGAAACTCTCCCGGTGTTAATTACTCCTTGTGGTTGATGCTATTGAGTTTTATCGGTGAATTAAAGTATATGTTCAGATTGTTATCATCATTATATCACCTCTGATCATGATCCATATGATGTCTGTGAGTAGTTGTTTAGTTCTTGAGGACATGGGAGAAGTCATTGTTAGTAGTGGAATTATGTTGAGTAATATTTAATGGTTTGATATTTAAGTTGTGGTGTTATTCTTCTAGTGGTGTCGTGTGAACGTCGACTACATGACACTTCACCTTTATGGGCCTAGAGGATGCATTGTGTATTTGGTTGCTAATTGTGGGGTTGCCGGAGTGACAGAAACCTAAACCCCCGTTAGTATACCGGTGCACAAGGGAGCGTAGGATCTCAGAGTTTAAGGCTGTGGTTAGATTTATCTTAATTACTTTCTTGTAACTGCGGATGCTTGCAAGGGTATAATCACAAGTATGTATTAGTCCAAGTAAGGGCGGTGCATTAGCATAGGTTCACCCACACAACACTTATCAAAACAATAAAGATTAATCAACTATGTGAAGCGAAAGCACTTGACTAGAATCCCGTGTGTCCTCAAGAACATTTTGTCATCATAAGTAAACCAACCGGCTTGTCCTTTGCTCTAAAAAGGATTGGGCCACTTGCTGCAATTATTATTACTGTCTTTTACTTACTCGCATTTTATTTACCTGCTATATCAAAAACCCCTAAAAACTTGTCTGCTAGCATTTACAGTGAAACCTTTACCGAAACTCCTTGTCAGCACCTTCTGCTCCTCGTTGGGTTCGACACTCTTATTTATCGAAAGTACTACGATACACCCCCTATACTTGTGGGTCATCACCCAGCAACGGTGCCAGAAAAGAGCTGTTGGAGGGAGTCTGCAGAGCTTCCTGAAATACTTCCACTCCCGGCAACGGCGCCAGAAAAATAGCTTGATGACGTGAAACACACGTTCGTTGGGAGACCCCAAGAGGAAGGTATGGTGTAGTCCAGCAGCAAGTTTTCCCTCAGTATGAAACCAAGGTTTATCGAACCAGTAGGAGCAGTAGCACTTCAGAAGGTTGTTGGCGGCGCCGTTACTCGATCACCAACGTGGAATCTACACACAACACAATCAAACTACTTTGCCCAACGAAACAGTGAGGTTGTCAATCTCACCGGCTTGCTGAAAACAAAGGATTAAACGTATGGTGTGGAAAACAGTATTTAATTGCAGAAAGTAAAAGAGAACAATTGTTTGCAGTTTGTGGTTTAATCAATGTAAAAGAATGGACCGGGGTCCACAGTTCACTAGAGGTGTCTCTCCATAAAGATAAACGACATGCTGGGTGAACAAATTACAGCTGGGCTATTGACAAAATATTGAGAGCATGACAAAGCATACATATATGACAAGTTGGCTACCATGATATTTAATTGGGCATTACGACAAAATACATAGACCGTTATCCAACCGCATCTATGACTAATAATCCACCTTCAGGTTGACATCCGTGTTCCCCGTCGGTATTAAGTTGCAAGCAACGGATAATCGCATTAAGCAATGTGCGTAAAGTAAACAAATACATATGACCGTGGACATAGCATTGTTATGTTACCCCTAATAGCAACAGCACATCCACAACCTTAGGCGTTGCTGTCACTCGCCCAGATTACTGGAGACTGAACCCACTATCTAGCATAAATACTCCCTCTTGGAGTTACAAGCATCTACTTGGCCAGAACATCTACTAGTAACGGAAAGAATGCAAGATCATAAATAACATGTATCATAGATTAATAAACAACTTGATCATAGTATTCAATATTCATCGGATCCCAGCAAACACAACATGCAGCATTACAATAAGATGATCTTGATCATGTTAGGCAGCTCACAAGATCTAAACATGATGGCACAAAGTGGAGAGACAACCATCTAGCTACTGCTATGGACCCGTAGTCCAAGGATGAACTACTCACGCATCACTCCGGAGGCAGGCATAGTGATGTAGAGCCTCCGGTGATGATTCCCCTCTCCGCAGGGTGCCGGGAAGAGGTTCTGGACCCTCCCGAGCTAGAGTTGACGACGGCGGCGCCTCTGAAACTTTACGTGGAATATGGCTCTGGTGTTTAGGGTTTTCGCATCGGGGGGAATAAGTAGACGAAAGGGCGGCGGCTGGAGACCCCCGAGGGGCCCACACGCCCCTAGGGCGCGGCAGGCAGGGGGCCCGCGCCCAAGGTGTGTGTGGGGCCCTCCTCGCTCCTCTTCGTCCCTCCTTTGGACTCCTTGTGACTTCTGATAAAATTGGTGCCTCCGTAAATTTTCGTCCAATTCCGAGAATATTTCCTGACTAGCTTTTCTGGAATACAAAAACAGCAAACAGGAACTGGCACTGTGGCATCTTGTTAATAGGTTAGTCGCAAAAAATGTATAAAAGTGACATAAAGTGGATGCAAAACATGTAACAATTGGTATAATATCAGCATGGAATATCAAAAATTATAGATACGTTTGAGACGTATCAAGGACAAATGTGAGTGGCCGGACATGTCCGTGGATCTATAGCGGGCCAAATTACGGAAAGTGGGTTTTGATCCCGGGCACCAGTGCACCCTCCAGTTTAAAAAAAATTCAAAAACCATATTTATAAGCTTCAAAAAATTCTGAAAAAAATTCCACGTGTAGGCAATGATATATCTCATTATGTGCAAAATTTCAACTCCAAAAACTTTGTATTCTGAGCTACACAAAAATGACAAATATGTAGATCTGAGAATGTATATTTTCAAATCTCTAAGTTTTATCATATTTGTTTTTTTGTGTAGCCCACAATACAAAAATATTTCAATCTAAAAAAATTCACGGTTATGGGATACACCATTGGCTACACGTGGAATTTTTTCCAGAATTTTTTGAAACTTATAAATATAGTTTTCCAATTTTTTAAACTGGAGGGTGCACTGGTGCCGGGATCAAAAAGTCTCCACTAGCCAAATTATTCCATTCTAGTTGGAGATGGTCCAACGCCGAGACACAATCCACCATGTTGTAATTTCTCAGGCTCGTATTTTTCTTAGATCAAATAGCACTTTAAATAAACCTGACAGTCATTACAAACTATGGGCCGAATGCAATCAAAACCCACACCACGACAAACAGGTGTTAGATCGATCTCCAGGGTCGTATGAGCCCAACGGCTCCACGACCTGATCTCTGCGCCCTGATCGGGGGCGCCCAACCGCACCAATGGTTGGTGGGCCCCTGTGACCCGCGCTATATAAAGGGTGGGGCCGGCAGCACACAGTACGAGGTTCACCGTGTGCGCTACCGCCCCACCAACATCACCTACCGATCTAGGGTTAGCGCGGTGCTCACGGGAAGCACCACCACCGCTCACTGCCACCATCGCCGGCCATCTCCACCATGGTCGGCACCTCGAGTGCATCCGCCCAAGGAGAAGGTACCCGAACCTCCTCTTCCTATCCTTCTACCGGTATTGATCTAGTCCTAGATGTTCTTGCGGTTTCAACATTGGTATCAGAGCCGCTACGGCTAGATCCTACTCGTGTAGATTGAATCAAAAAGCAAAAGAAAAAGAAAAAGATCCCCTCCCGTGGAAACCCCGAACCCTAACCAGAAAAAGGGGGAAAGAAAACTCACCGGGGCCTCGGCTTGCCGGCAAGGAGCGCCGCCGTCCGGGCCGCGCCTGTTCCTCTCGATCCGGTGCGCACCGAAAGGGGCACCGGACGAAGAACTCACCCCCTCCGGGGGCAAAGAGAACCACCACCCCAAGGGGGCAAAGGGCACCACCACCGAGCCGTTTGACGGCGGCGCTCACCGTCGAGGTGCTCGCGCACGCCGGCAAAAGGGCCGGCAGGGGCGCCGTCTTCTTGCCGTCGTTGCACCGCGCTCGTTGACGAGCGGGAGAGAGAGGCAGAGGAAGAGGGGAAAGGGAAGAGGGGCTAGCGCGGCACGGCCTTCTCCGGTGCGGTCTCCGTGACCGTCTCCGGCGGGCGGCGGCCGGCAGCCGGCGGCCGGTGCGCTTTTTCCGTCGCCGGCCGTGCGGGAAAAGAGGAGAGCTGCGGGAGAGGAAATGAGAAATGAGGGCTAGGGTTTTGATCGGGTGGAGATCGAGCCGGGGTTTTGATCTGGCGACTTGCGCGGACAGCCGTCCGATCGCAAGGAATGGCCAGGATCGACCGGCGGCTAACCCTAGCCTGCCAACGGGCCGATGGGCCGAAAGACACAGGGGGCGCGGCTGTGGGTCGTTTTCGCGTCGCCTTGGGCGAAGAGAGCGCATGGACAGCGCAGAGCAGGCCGTGGGCCGCGTTTTTCCTCTGCGGGCCGTTTTTCCTGTCTTATAGTCTCTGTTATTTTTTACAGAGCAGAGTTTTGATGATTTTTGTCTAGTTTTTTGGGCAAATTTTATTCTGTTTAACTATTCAAAATTATCCAACGATTTTTGTTTAGGAAACAGAAAAGTTACAGAAATGCTTCTGAAAAGTATAAAGTGCATGAATTTTCAATTCATGTTTTCCGCTGCAAATAAATAAAAGTGCTCTATTAAAAGGAGAAATAGAATCAAAGTGATAATTATTTTTTTAGAGCATGATAAAGTGATTATTCAAAGAATTATGGTTCTGTTATTTTTATGACCAACGTTATTAAATAACATAATCATGGTTTATTAAAGTTTATATGTGCATTTGTCCCTATTTTCTGCCCAACGATGATATAGTTTTAATTGCACAAATAGTTGTATGTTTTAATTTTGACCAACGTTGGATTGCTGCATGCAATTGTTGTCATGATCTCACTTAATTGTGGTTTTCAGGAGGGTTGTACTTGATGAGTTGCATAAAAGATGTTCCCACACTCAGAGGTGACAACTACTCCGAATGGAGAAAGAAGGTGGACTTGGCATTTGTATGTGCCGAGGTTGACTGGGTTGTGGACACTCACAGCCGGTCAAACCTACAGAGCCAGTCAGGGCTACAACTGATACTGATGCTATTTGGGAGACAAAGAAGAGGGACTATGCTCCTCTGGAGCTGTCATACACCCTCGAAAAGAAAAAGTGGGAAACGGCCAATAAAAAGTGCATGGCATTTATAAAGAACACGATTGAGAACGCCCTTGTGGGCTCAATCGCAGAGTGCACTTCCGTTGGGGAGTTCCTAGAAAAGATAAAGAGCCAGTTCACTGGCTCTTCAAAGGTGTATGCTACCCAGCTGCTCGAACAGCTGGTTACCAAAAAGTATCATGGAGATGCACATGGCATAAGGGAGCACATCCTAAGGATGAGCAACATGGCTGCCAAGCTAAAGCCTATGGATGCTGACCTGGAGCTCAAGCCTACCCTGCTTGTCCACCTTGTCATGGCGTCTTTGCCTAAAGAGTTTGAGAACTTTGTGATCAACTACAACATGTCTCCTGAAAAATGGGATGTTGAAAAGACTATAGCTATGTGCGTGCAAGAGGAGGAGCGACTCAAAGCCTCAAACGGTGGTTCTCTGAACTACGTAAAGGACAACAAGAAAAGGAACTTCAACCACAACAGTAATGGTTCTCCCTCAAAGCCACATGGCAAAGGTCACATGCACTATCAGCATCAACAGAAACCACCTCTTCCAGTTGACAAAGACACTTGCCTAGTGTGCAAGAAGACTGGGCACTACAAGAAAGACTGCCCCGTCTGGCTAAAGCAAATAATGGCAAAGAGAGGTAACGATATTGTTTCCTTTGTGAATGAATCCCTATATACACAGTTTTCAAAATCTACTTGGTGGATTGACTCAGGAGCAACTGTTCATGTTGCAAATTCTTTACAGGGATTCCTTTCGACGAGGACTACTCAAAGAGGAGAAAGACGCATTGAAGTTGCGAATGGAGTTCAAGCAGACGTTGAAGCTATTGGCGACATCTCTTTGGAGCTAGCCGATGGATTCACGATTTTGCTTAAAGATGTCCTTTATGTTCCTTCAGTACACAGAAATTTAATAAGTGTCTCATGTTTAGATAAAGACAATTATGAGTGCTATTTTGGACATGGCAAGTGTGCCATATGGTGTAATAATGACTATGTGGGAGTTGCATTACTCCACAATGAGCTTTATTTGTTATCTTTACGTGATAAAGCATTTTCTGTGTGCAAAGTGAATGAACATGTTTCCGCGTCGAACAAAGAACAAAAGAAAAGAAAGAGAACTCATGACTCATCGAAATTGTGGCACTGTCGTTTGGGCCACATTTCAAAGGGGAGAATAGAAATCCTTGTTAAAAATGAAATACTTCCACCATTAGAGTTCTCAGATTTAGAACAATGCATAGATTGCATTAAAGGAAAGTATGTTAAACAAATCAAAAAGGGTGCAAACCGAAGTACAGGAACACTTGAAATAATTCACACTGACATTTGTGGACCATTTCCTGTGAAAAGTGTGGATGGCTATGACTCGTTTATAACATCCACAGATGATTACTCCCGATATGGTTATATTTATCCAATCAAAGAAAAGTCTGAAGCGTTGGATAAATTTAAATATTCAAAGCTGAAGTAGAAAATCAGCATGATAAAAGAATAAAGATAGTGAGGTCTGATCGTGGAGGGGAGTACTACGGTCGACACACTCCATATGGCCAAGTCCCTGGACCTTTTGCGAGGTTCTTACAGGAGACTGGCATAGTGGCCCAGTATACAATGCCGGGTGACCCTCAGCAAAATGGAGTAGCTGAAAGGCGTAACCGTACACTTATGGATATGGTGCGTAGTATGATGAGTCACTCCACTTTGCCATTGGGATTATGGATGGAGGCACTTAAAACCGCTATCCACATTCTCAATAGAGTACCAAGTAAGTCGGTGCCCAAAACACCGTACGAGTTGTGGACAGGAAGAGTACCCTCTCTACAACACTTTAGAGTGTGGGGGAGCCCAGCTGAGGCCAAAGTATTTAATCCAAATATTGGAAAGTTAGATCCCAAAACAGTCAGTTGCCACTTCATTGGCTATCCTGATAGATCTAAAGGTTTTCGTTTCTACTGTTCAGACAGATACACAAAGTTTGTAGAAACGAGACATGCAGTCTTCTTAGAGGACGAAATGATGAGGGGGAGCATGGTAGTTCGGAAAATTGATCTTGAGGAGAAGAGGAGTGTGTGTACCTTTTCCGATGATTCAGGAGCCATTTTTCGCACTACCTGTTGTACCTGCACCGACAATTCCCGAGGATGAGGTGCAAGCACCTGTTGTAACTCCACCCGTGACAACTATGGGTGAAGATCCGGAACCTGTCCATCAGGAGCCGTCTGAACCCGTTGTTGAGCATGAAAGGGAGGTGCAACAGCCACTTTCAGAGGAAGAGAGCCTTAGAAGGTCTAAAAGAGCTAAGAAATCAGCCATCTCTACTGATTATAAAGTTTACAATACAGAAATAGCTCGCATAGTAGGTGATCCTATTTCATATGAAGAAGCCATGAGAAGCCCTCACTCATCGAAGTGGGTGGAGGCAATGGAAGAAGAGATGAAATCGATGAGTTCCAACGATGTTTGGGACTTAGAAGATATTCCTAAAGGAGCCAAAACAGTAGGCTGCAAATGGGTATACAAAACTAAGTATGACTCAAAAGGGAATGTAGAAAATATAAAGCACGACTTGTGGCAAAAGGATTTACACAAAGAGAAGGGATAGATTACAATGAGACATTTTCACCAGTCTCATGTAAGGATTCCTTCAGAATCATAATGGCACTAGTTGCACATTTTGATTTAGAGCTACATCAAATGGATGTAAAGACGACATTTCTAAACGGGGATTTAAAAGAAAATGTCTACATGAAACAACCCAAAGGTTTTATCATGGAAGGCAAGGAAGATATGGGATGCCGCCTGAAGAAATCCATTTATGGATTAAAGCAAGCCTCTAGACAGTGGTATCTAAAGTTTAATGAGACAATTAAAGGTTTTGGATTTAAAGAGAATGTTGAGGATAACTGCATTTATGCAAAGTTTAAAAATGGGGAATATATTTTCCTAATCTTGTATGTGGATGATATCTTGCTTGCTAGCAGTGATGTTAGTCTACTACAAGAAACAAAGAAGTACTTATCCTCAAATTTTGATATGAAAGATCTTGGTGAAGCATCATATGTTTTGGGCATAGAAATTCACCGAGATAGAGAAAATGGAGTCTTAGGACTATCGCAAAAGGCATATTTTGAAAAAGTTCTTAAAAAGTATAATATGCATAAGTGTAGTGTCACACCTGCACCTATAGTCAAGGGCGATAAGTTTGGGAAATTCCAATGTCCCAATAACCAGTACGAAGTCGACAAAATGAAAGCAATTCCATATGCTTCAGCAGTTGGAAGTCTACAGTATGCACAAGTGTGCACTCGTCCTGACTTAGCATATATCACCGGAGTACTCGGTAGATATCAAGAAAATCCAGGCACAGAGCACTGGACAATGGCAAAGAAAGCATTGCGCTATGCGCAAGGCACAAAGCACCTCATGCTGACATACAGAAGATCTGATTCCCTAGAAATAAGAGGGTATTCAGACGCAGATTTTGCGGGAGATAAAGATGATAGAAAATCCACGTCTGGATACGTGTTCACTCTCGCAGGAGGGGCTATCTCATGGAGAAGCTCCAAACAGTCAATAGTTGCATCATCCACGATGTATGCAGAATTTATAGCAGCTTATGAGGCCAAAGGGCAAGTGATATGGCTAAAGAAATTTATACCCGACTTGAAAGTGGTAGATTGTATTAACAGACCACTAAAGTTGTACTGCGACAACCAGCCCGCAGTATTCTATGCTCACAACAACAAGTCGAGTAATGCTACAAAGCCAATAGAAATAAAGTATTATGTTGTGAAAGATAAAATCCAGGATCAAACTATAAGCCTCGAGCATATAAGTACAAAAGAAATGCTTGCGGATCCGCTAACGAAAGGCTTACCACCCAGCGTGTTCATGGAACACGTAGCCGGCATGGGTTTAATGGAAAGCCTATGATTTCTGGATTATTTGAGGCCCAAAAGTAACAGAAATTGTTTCAAAAACAGAGAGGTATATTGTAGCTGTCTGATTCTATCGGCAATTGAGCTGTGACGATGAAACATGCTCTATGTACTGATCTATAACGAAACGATTAAAATGAAAGTATAAAGTTAAAAGTAAAAGTGGAGATCTAAGGGGAGAATGTTAGATCGATCTCCAGGGTCGTATGAGCCCAACGGCTCCACGACCTGATCTCTGCGCCCTGATCGGGGGCGCCCAACCGCACCAATGGTTGGTGGGCCCCTGTGACCCGCGCTATATAAAGGGTGGGGGCCGGCAGCACACAGTACGAGGTTCACCGTGTGCGCTACCGCCCCACCAACATCACCTACCGATCTAGGGTTAGCGCGGTGCTCACGGGAAGCACCACCACCGCTCACTGCCACCATCGCCGGCCATCTCCACCATGGCCGGCACCTCGAGTGCATCCGCCCAAGGAGAAGGTACCCGAACCTCCTCTTCCTATCCTTCTACCGGTATTGATCTAGTCCTAGATGTTCTTGCGGTTTCAACAACAGGGACATAAAAAAAAGAACTGGCCCTAGCCAAAACATGTGCCGCTTCATTAGACATATGATATGATTAACATGAGTGAAAGCACAACTGGTAAAGTGGCGAGTGATGCGTAAAAAAATATATGCATTTTTATCTATGTTTAAACTGTATATTTGTCATGAAAATGACAATATATCACTTTGTACCAGCCACTAATTAACCACTAATGTGCAAGTTATTTTGCAAATGTCCTTGTGGTTTATTTTCTTGTAGTTAAGCAAGCTATTCTAGTGCAAATCAACAATTTATGAAGTATTAATCTGGATGGGGAGTTGCCAAAAATCCAGAAGATCCAAAATCTGACGAAACCAAACTCAATGAGTGGCGGTACGGTCGGAGCCGACCGTACTGGTCTCGGTCAGATCATCACCGTCAAACCGAGCAACTTCCGCGAAGGGTCCAGAGGCAAAATCACAACAAAACGGCCCCGAAACCCTACCTGACTACTGTAAAAAGGAGAGGAAACCCCCTCAAGAGAGAGCCGCCATTCTTCACCGCCTCCACGAAGTGTTGCCTCCATCTGATCCACTCCATAGCCATCTCCATCACCATAGTTATCATCCATAACCATATACTACTTGTAATTTAGATCTCATCATGATTGACAACATTGTAAGAACTATTTCATCATTCATCTTCAAGTACTATTTTTTACAATGTTTCTATCGTTGATATGATCGCAATGTGTGAGTAGTCCACTCGGGCTAGAGGCTGAGGACTAACCTAGCAGCTATGTGCAATCTAACGATTGGGATGTTAGTGTAAAGAGTCCTATATGATGCATATGCATATCTCTTGTCAATGCCTCACTCCTAGGAATTGTCAGGTACCCAAGAGCCCGAAGAGTGATCATGGTAGGGGTAAGGGAAGGAAAACATGGAAGGCTATATGAGAAACTCGGTGATAGTAAGAGGTGTACAATAGCCAGAAAAAATTACCTGGAGAGTGACATCATTGAGGTTATTGCATCTGCCTATTAAGTCTTAATAACTTATACAACCCTGCAAGACGGATATGACCGAAGTGGACAGATGAATCTTTCGTGCTCCTGATTTGTGAGGTGAACTTGTAGGCATTGCTCATATACATCTCTATGTCTTATGAATTATTTATTACTATTAGAGATTCATCTTATCTTATTTAGCCCAGACATAACATGCACTAGCAGGTGAAATTTTAAACGTAGCCTATTTTTATCAATTAATAAAACAACGACATGCGAACAAGTTTGGTCCGGTAAAAGAAACTTATTTAAACTCTCTTGAACTTGTCACTATTTTCTTGCCAATCATATACTTCCCGGATTCGATAAACCCGCTGTTTCTTGGGGAAAAAACAACATACTACATACGTATCTGGATTGAAGGCATCAGCAAGCAGTGGATATTGAATCAGCAAGAGAAACACCCACATTAGCACGATGTTTAGCTCAGGCCTGAAGCTTTGTCACCACCATCGTCAGACAATCTGAAGCCCAATCGCCCGCTGGAATCCTTCAAACTATACCTTCCCAAAAGTCGGGCCAGGCCTAAAAAAGCTTGACCCTGAAAAATTAGACTCGAGCCCAGTCCAGCCCGACCATCGGGCCACAGAAATCGTGCCCGAGCCCAAAACAAAAACCGACCACAACAAAAATCCTGTTTTTCGCAAGCCCAAGCCTGACCCGACCCAACCGTCGTGCTCGATATACAGGCCCGAGCCTGACCCGATGTGCAAGCCAAGCCCGGTCTAGGATTTTTGAGTCGGGCCATCCAGGTCGGGCTGCCCATTGCCAGGTATACTTCAAACGGAGAAAATTGCAGTCCCTCACGCACCACAATTACTTATGCCATTTTCGGGGTTGCAACACCATGAGAAGTCTTAAGTTAAAACAAGCCAGAGCATCACGTGCGCAGTTCCGTAGAACGACTCCTACACACATCGACTGAATATCTTTACACCATAGCATCGACACTAATAGTAACCGATGCCACAGATGATGGAGAGTGGAGACCATCTTTGCACCGAAGATGATGACTCACATCTCGAAGCGGACACAGGGGAAGTTCACAACTCTGCAAGGTACTCCCCCCTTCCAAAATAGGTGACTTTCATTTGCCCACATGTGGATGAATCTATACATGTTAGCTTGCTTAACTGAAAGACAGAAGACATATAACTGAGGTTCTTTACCACCGAAGGGGATGAACCGAAGGCACTCCGTGGGCCGAGCTCGTTGCGCCTGCAGCTTGCCCGGGCTCGTGGAGATTGCCTACCTACCACGTCTCGTAGGAGCCCCAAAACTCGCATACGGGTGGACCGAGTCGGGTGAGTAGGCTCGATTGCTAAGTTCTACCTCCGTTTGATCCTCTACCGGCTCTAGTGGTCATATAAAGGAACACAAGCGGGTCTTAGCAGAGTCCAATTTCTCAAGTTTCATTATGACCTTGATTCTGGTTAGGGGCAAGCAAGATGTATAGCTTCGTTCACATGTGGAAAAATGGAAGTAATGTAATTTGAAACGGAGGGAGTACATGGTAAGATTCATTGTTACAACTCTGCATGGAGTATACCAACAGGTAATTGGCTAATAGCAATGGCAGTGGCAAAATTTCTTATGGAAAGATAAGTTAGATTTCCTGGGTCCGTTTTGTACCGTGCCGCAGCGCAGGAAAACACAACGGGTAAATTAGCGAGCAACAGATATTGAATTAATTGAGGCCTTTGTCACCATCATCAGGCAATCTGAAGCTCAATCGCACACTGGAACCTTCGGACGGTGAAAATTGCAGCCCCTCACGCACCGCAATTACTTCTGCCATTTCCGGGGTTGTAACACCTTGAGAGGCGGAAAGTTATTTTGACTCTCTAGCCCTAGTGCTGCTTTAAAAAAAAAATAGAAGTTAAAAAAATCTGAAAGAAAGCATGCATGTTGTTAATGATGATCCGAGCTTCAGTCATTTTTGTATAGTTTAGAATGTAAAATATTTCAAATCAAGATTTTACAAGTTTATGGGATACCTCATTGACAATATAACGGATTATATTACTTTTTAAAACTTATAAAAATAAAGAAACCACTATAGCCCAAAGTAAGAAATCACTACTCCTTGAGTAGTGTTATATAAAAAGCAAGCCAGAAGTGTGGTTGCGTACCACCATTCCTACACGCATCGACTGGATATCTTGACACACTGCAGCATCGGCATTAATAGTAACCGAGGCCACAGGTACGTGCTGGAGACCATCTTGGCACTGACGATGATGACTCACATCTCGAAGTGGACACCGGGGAAGTTCACAAATCAGTGGGTACATGGTAAAATTCATGTTACAACTCTGTTACCTAGCAATGGCAGTGGCATGTATAACTGCCATTGCTAGCAAACTCTGAAGATTTCGATAGAGGCAGGAAGAACCACTGTTTGGGACACACAAAATCCTTATGGAACAGATGAATATATATGTTTGATTTCCTGGGTCAGTTCTGCACTGTGCCGCAGGGCAGGAGCATGGTCGTCGATGCACTATTGAACTGACTGCATACGCGATGGTGACCTGAGCAAGGCATCTGCCTGCGTGAAGCCAAGCTTGTCCTGGCAATGCCCAGACAGGCTCTTGAGCTTTGATCAGAAGGAGTTGACGACGACGCGATTGATCGATCTGCATGCATGTCGGAGCCGCCTGTTTTGGCCATGTTTAGGATTTCTTGTTTTGTGCCGACCACCTGTCTGAGCACCTCTCACGTGTTCGGTGTCTGCTCCTGACAACCCCACAACAGGCATCCCTTGGCTGGCTACGAACATGCATATGCATGGATTTGAAATGACATGCATGAAGATTCTGCTATTCTCACACCGAGGATCATAGTTTAAAGTTATGGATTTGGTACGGCAGTTTAGATTGGGTGAGATATATATAGTTGCCTACAGGTTTCTGCGATAAATCGAAGTTAATTTGAAAGTGGTAAAAAACTTCATTTGGTTAATGCTTTAGAATAGCATTTTTTGACCAATTTTTTTTATCGAAGAAAATATAAATGCTTATATTAGTTTTTGCTAAAAAGGGAACCATGCATGGATTTTGAAAGACACGAAGGTTGATTTGTATCTGTAGCTTAGATCATACCAGATATAGTTGCCTGCTGCAGATTTTCGCGGTTACTTAAAGTTCCTCCGAAACTAAAATCTTCATTTGGTTAATTCTTAAGATATAATTCGGGGGTGATCCCCCATTTGTAGATATGGAAGATGCTCGAACAAATTGGGAGGACGGGTGGGTTGGCACCTAACTCTGAGCCTCTCTGAAAGTGCATGTGTTGCCCATGCGTGGTTTTGGTAATTAATGACAATCCTTATGGACTAATGTTTGCATTGAGATATACTTGTACATCTTGTCCATAAGAAAAGATTGGAGTTCATGTGTTGGACTCTAGAAGATTACATGATGACCAAGGTTCCATCCAAGGGTTTATAAGAAGAATGGTCATGTGAAGAGTTGAGCTTATTGCGAGCATGGCTTAGAAAAGAAGATTGAGAGAACTTCATGTTCATCTCCAAGCCATCATCTATATCAGGAGAAGAATATGAAGCGCAAGTGGATACATGAAGACGGAGCTTAGCGAGGCTCTCCCATAATGGAGTATGGGGGAACATTTGGAGAAGTCTTCATCAAGCATGTGCTAGCAAGCACAATCAAGAAAGGTGTCCCAACTTGAGGGAGTCAAGATCGTCATCATCTAGCTCAAGTGGAATGCTCAAGGCAAAGGTATGATCTTGATAGGGTTTCTATTTTACCGGTCTCGTGGTGTTAGTGGGAGACCGGGTTATAGGATAGACGGCGTACTATCAAGAGGGCTCTCAAGTGAGTAACTTGATCGCATCTTTGTGGAGAGCTCAAACCTTTGCATATTTGGCATTTCATCTTTCGTGGTTCTTATTTGGCTTTTATCCATGTGAGAATTTAGAGCTTGTGTTCATCTCCATACCAAGCTCTAGTTCATCAAAAACGGATTTCAATTGAATATCTTGTTGCGTTTTTTATGATCGAGGTTTTACCGGTTTGTCTTTTCTAAGAGAGGTCAAACTCTCTACTTGTGGTTATCCTCCTCACATGATGGACTATGATGTTTCCTTGTATGATCTTGTAAAGCTCTTCATTGCGTTTCCGTCAAACCCAAGATCATCGAAATCGGAGTCCGGATGGAAAACTTGTTGCGTTCTCGGTGTTGGAAATATTACCGGTCCACCTTCGAGATAGGGTCCACACCTTCCCATGTGTGGTATCCCCTCTTATTTGGCTTTTTGTAGGGAAGCTTTGGTCTTTATCTTTCCAACCTCGTTGGTTTCATCTCGTTTAGAGCTTCCTTGCAAAAGTTTTCGCAGTTCAGGACTCAGGCTGAAATCCTGCCAGCGGTAGTACCGCCGGAACGGGCGGTAGTGCCGCTGGCCCTGGGCTGGGAAGCCACAGCGGCAGTACCGCTCCCAGTACCGCCGAAACATGTCTTCGGACGCAATGTGCGGTACTGGCAGCGGCACTGCCAGCGGTAGTACCGCCCTGGGTTTCCTGCGCAGCCCGAAGCGGCGGTAGTGCCGCCCGCACTACCGCTCCAGACATGCCTCGGAGGCTTTGTGCGGTACTGACAACGGTACTACAGGCGGTAGTACCGCTCGTGTTATTTCGAGGCGCAGTCAGCGCCTGGTTGACCGCGGCGCAGAAGGCGCCAGCGGTAGTACCGCCCGGCGCAGCGGTGCTACCGCTGGTTCAGGAAAAAGGCTCCAACGGTCAGTTTTTTGGAGGGCTTTTTATTGCTCTCCACCTACCTCCAGCTTTGGAGCTCTGCCCAGCCCGTTTTGCTTTCTCTCTCTTCCATTTGTTGCAAGCTCAAAACTACAAGATCTCCCAATCCCTCCACCCAAACTTGTTGATCTTTGGAGGATTGAAGGAGAAGACCTAGATCTACATTTCCACCGATCCATTTCTCCTCTAAGTGAGTGGAACCCTTTCGATCTAGTTCTTGAAGTTCCATTTGTTGTGTTCTCCGTTGTTCTTCCTCTCTTTTCCCCCCATAAGCATTAGTTGCTTGTGGTGGGATTCGAGAGTGAAGGATTTGAGCCTTGTGCTCTTGCCATAGCTTTGTGCATCGGTTTGTGCTCTCCACGAGGATTCGTGAAAGTTGAAAGCTTGTGATCTTGTTACTCTTGGGTCTTTGGACCCTAGACGCCTTTGTGGTGGTTGGACCTAGTGTGGTCAATTGTAGCTGTTCGGGAGCCCCCAATTCGGTTGTGGTGTGTGCCCCAGATCGTTGTTGAAAGGCTCCGGATTTCCGCCTCGAAGGATTCCGATAGTGGAAGGTGAACCAAACCTTTGTGGTGCGGTTCATCGGAGAATAGGGTGAGCCTTTGTGGCGTTGAGATCGACCTTTGTGGTGCCTCACACCTCTCCAACGAGACGTACTCCCCTAAAAAGGAGGAACTCAGGAATACATCCTCGTCTCCGCGTGCCTCGGTTATTTCTATACCCGAGCCTTTTACTTATGCATTTTACATTGTGATAGCCTTCGTGCTTGAAGTATTCTTATTGCTATCACCTTGTTGATTGTTTTGCTTAGCATAAGTTGTTGGTGCACATAGGTGAGCCTAGTTTATTTAGGTTGTTGGCTTGTTAATTTAAACACCTAGTTTTATTCCGCAATTAGCAAGCCTATACCGGAAAAGTTTAAATCGCCTATTCACCCCCCCTCTAGGCGACATCCTTGTCCTTTCACTCTCTTTGCCTCTCTTTGCTAAAGAGGTTTGTGACCTTCTCGTCGATTTGGAGGCGGCTTGTTCTGGATACGGTAAGGAGATTGCTTGCGTCTTGGCAAGATAGGGTTCGCAGGGTGTAATCAGGATGGTGGAGAAGTCGCTTAGGAGGACAAGAAAGAAAGTTGGTGTCTCAAGGTAAGCTTCCGCAGTTGCTTGATAGGTTGGTGTTCCACATGTTGTGAGTTCATGGTTGTAGTAGGTTGGGCGAGTTAGTTGGCGGTCGGGTGGTTGCTTGCTTGGGTGTTATTCGGTTGTTGTTTTAGTTTTGTTGTAACGGTTTTCTCCCAGTTTTCCATCAATTAACTGGGCAACTCTCTTCTTTTTAATTAATAGATTGGGCAAAACTTTTGCCCCTGTTTTAAATAAAAATAAAAATGGGGAGGGCAAAATTTACCATGGTAGCCAAAGGCATCTCCACTTGCCCACCCCATTTGTCTATTTTCCACCTTTTTCTTTCTAAATAAATAATCTACTTCTATGATATACTTTACGACACATATGAATTAAAAGACAAATTTTAACACACATACAATAATTCAGATCTTTTTCCGACATAATTCAAAAAACAAATGACATAGCTAAAACAGTTCGAACAACACTTCTCAACGGCATCCTTTACCCTTGGGTGTGGTTTTTGAGAAATGGGAGGACAAAACTGGAGAAATGGGGATGCCCATGGGTCTGGTTTCGGACAATTCGAGGACACGTGGGTTGCCCTTGGAGTTTCCCAAAGAACATCAATTTTACCAGACAAGCAATGATCACTATCATTTTTGCGGCCAGGTGGAATCTGTTTGTGCAATTATCTTCACTCGTGGAGCATTTTGCAGAAAATCCAAGATATAGGAAGACTTGAAGATGGAGTTGTGAAGATCGAGATAGTGATCGACGAAGCGTCTTCACTTCGGCATGGATGGGTGGACCTAGGAGGGCCGGCGAATTGAAGTTTCTTAAGCCGTGTGTTGGTCATGACGGTGTTAAGTATTGTGGCCTGAGTTGCAATAAATAGTTGTACATCTACTTTGTTTTCTTTCACTTTTGTTTTTCTCTTCGTGTTGGTTGTACAAATTAAGTTGGCGGTTTATTTAATGAAAATCCACGAGAGGGCTCATTGTTTCAATGGAAAAAAGATCCTAATCTGGCCATTATAATATGTCTGCATAAACTTTGGCTTGCCACTGTTTGGTACACCATCATAGTTATGACTTGCCACGCATTATTATCCATGCGTATGTCTTTTTTTTTGGAATTCATATTTTTTCCCAGAAATTCAAATTTTGCCACGGCTTTGTTGGAGGCGCTACATGATGTTGTGTCAAGCGGTACGTGTTTTAGTCTCTTCGGGAGTAGGTTGTCCACAAACCATATAAATAGATTTTTTTGGAATGAGGAGTTAAACGCCGGCCTCTGCATCAATAGATGCACACAACCGTTTATTGCGATGTTAAGGGTATAGTGTTTACAACTTAAGCTGGCCACAAAAACCTGCAACCAGCGAAAAATACAATAGATGAAACCATATAAATAGCTTTAGCTTAGACACCGAAGGTTGAACTTACGAGCGCAATGGCTGAGATCTTCAGACTTCCGCGATTAGGGTGTTGAAGGAATCTTGTATAAATTGATACTCATTGAATCAGAGATAATTTTACATGCTGTTTCTGTTGCGGAAACAGGCTAGGGGTCGTCGACACAATCAAAACCTGAAGCAACATAGTTCAATAAGCGCATGATAGACATGGGTATCCACTAACGAAATGTTACTTCTGTAGCCATGATCTACCTCGACGTCCTTTTGGGCTAGATCGTCTATCGTACTCGTACGTGCTCCTTCGTGGTTAGCTACGGCCGGCGGGGCCACCATGGATGGACGTTAGTGCCACTGCAATAATGCAGATTCCTTTCATGCCCCTCTACTACAATGGCATCTGGTACTATAAACTTTGCCATTGCGAACCCACGCAGGCAGAGGGAGCTCACTCCTCAGCTGAGCTGCTCATGCTACCAACACTAGAGTGAAATTAAGCCAGACATAGAAGAAGCTACCACTAGCTTGTTCTCCAATGGAGCCTCCCTCTGCAACCTCTCTTGACCTGTCTCTCACACTGGCCCCCATGCCACCAGCCCCCTCTCCTTGGGCTGCTTCTTCCGGTGGTGGCCGTGCCGGCCATGGCGGCGACGGCCATGGTGGTGGCGAGAGATCGAGGCTGTTCTCTTGCCTCTTCTGCGAGAAGACGTTCCTCAAGTCGCAGGCGCTAGGGGGCCACCAGAACGCGCACAAGAAGGAGAGGGTCGTCGACTGGAACGCCCATCTCTACCAGCCTGACACCTATCCGGCGGCGGCCCATGACCAGGCCACGCTGGCGCCGGGGAGCTGGCGGCGCGCCCGTACCACCACGACCACGACGCTTGACGGCGGCGAGAGGCAGCAGCAGCAGCAGCAGCTTGATCTTAACCTTAAGCTTTAGCCAGAGCACGTGTGTACGGTTTTTCTCTTCCTTTGATTTTCTTATCCTCCTTTAAGTAATATATATGCGTGCTCCCTAGATCGATCCCTACATGTGTTTCATCAGACGAACGCATGCATGCGTGTGTACATATATATTCTTTGGTGTCTACGGTGTACCTTTTCAATCATAGCTACAGTATTTCTTTGCCTCCTCTTCTTTTCTTAGTACAAAAACAGAGTTCCTGCTGTTCCCGCAAAAGGACATAATACTTATCCCTTTTAGAGAAATTGTTGATTCGGCATAGATTCGTACATGTAATCTCGTTTTAGAATCTTAACACGATTATTTGAACACTATTAAAAGAGTCCACAAAAAAGAAGAAATTCCAAAACTTACAAATAAAGGATTGCGGATAACGGAAAAACATATATATTCTTTGGTGTGTACGGTGTACCTTCTTACGGTGCCTCACCAATATAACGAGCCTAATGATCGTATTTGAAGCTCTCGAAACACAGTGGCCACAAAAAACCTCTAAAGCCAATCTCGAACACAGTGATCAAGTATACTCTATTCCTAATTGTTATTTATGTGTCAAGGTCCGTGAGACTTAAGGAGAGACACAAGCTAGCTGCTCCATGTCATGAGGAATATCTCATATCTGTGCCTCTGTTGCGAATAAGATAAAACGGCCGTCACATCGGGTGTAGGACGTACTGCGCTCTCACAGCTGCTGCTCTGGATCGATTCGCATGCATGCCTTGTTCTCGGCCCCATATGGGCATATGGCGAATTGGCGATACGTACCGGGAGGATCTTTGCACGCAAGCCGCCGATCTTCGTCGTCCGCCGTGCACTCCTTGTCCTTATCTGCACCCTCCACTATCGAGCTAGCTCGATCGACTACCTCGGCGGCCACTGAAGCCAAATTTCAAGTTCTGAAAGTGCGCACTGTTCACCGCACCTAAATCCACCCTTTGTCAGTTTTTAAGTCTAGAACATATTTCGTATTGGACTTGACACACCAGTAGAATTGATCATTGTCTACATCTAAGATTTTTTATAATTTTTTGAAACTTAGAAATGCCTTTTTAAAGAGCTCACTCGAGCCCGAGCTCTAAAACGCTGGACTCACTGTCCCCCTTGGAATATTTTTCAGATTGTTCTAATTTTTGTATATTGTTACCGTAAAGTGAAAGTTTGCAAGTCCTTCAATACGAGCACCTATTTATCTGGATGTTCTTAAATTTGTATGCCAAATTTTCGTGTCATTTAAATGCCTAAGCAAAGGTGCCTTTTAGTGTCCAATCAAGCACTCACTGTTCAAAATAAGCACCAATTGTTAGTCTACATGGCAAGAAAGACCGGTTTATTCTGCAATATACCTGGCCATACCTCGGGCCGGGCTGAGAAAAGCCCGACGCAGAAAGCTCAGGCCCAAACCCAGCCTGACCCGATCAAAAAGCACCAAGACCGTCGGCCCGTGGGCCGGGCCTCTTCCCGAAACAGCCAAAACGCAAAGCCCAGGCCCGACCCACGCAGCCGTCGGGCCTAGATTCAAGGCCTAAGCCCGAGATTTTTGGGTTGGGCTTCGGGCCGGGTATATTCTGCAAGCACCCCTCTAAAGACTTGCATCTAATAAACAGACAAGTGCATTTCCCATTGTCATTTACATTGGACGAATGATCTAATTAAGCAACACAGCTATGTACATGTACAGGATGAGGTTCGAGCACCAAAAGGAAAATAAAACAGAGCATGATGAAACCAGCTGCAGCACCACAAGAAGAAAAAACAGAGCATTATGACAGCGAGATCGATCCATCACCATCAGCGATGGTCGTCGACGGCGTCGAGGCTCATGTCCCTGACGAAGGAAGCGGCGAGCTCGTCGACCCCGACGATCTGCAGGATCTTGTACCCCTTGGGCAGGAAGGCGTTGAATCCCACGATGAGGCTGGGGCTGTCCCGGAACAGCGCCTTCACCCTCGCCACCACCTCGGCGATACCCACCCTGCAGGCACGCGCAACCTTGATCGACATCCATTAATGGGAGAAAAGCAAATGGAAATCGATCGAGATGGAGTTGGATAATATACCTGTTTGTTCCTGAAGTCGTCCATGACGCGCAGGAACTCGTGGTACGTGGCCGGCCGGAGGTCCTTGAACGCCTCCTTCACCGCCTCCACGTAGCCGATGGCATCCTCCACCGTCGCCGCGGCCGCTTCCTCCTCCTCGTCAGTCGGATTCTTGCCGGCATGCATTGCTGACCTGAATCAGTTTGTTCAGACGACGAGCAAGAAAACCACAGTTAAGCTAGAGACCTTCTATAGGTAAATTAGAAACCACAATACTGATCTGCAGCCCGGACATATATACCTGTGACTGACGAAAGAGTCGTAGCTAGCCATGTTGGATGATCTGACCAGGGAACACGCGAGTAGCAGATCACGGGTGATCGATCGAGATATAATCGGAGGGGCGAAGATACGTAGAAAAATAAGGTAAGATCTTGCGCGTGGCACTGACACCGCCCTGTTTTAAAGATGGGAGGAAGGCTATAGCTGTTAGCAGATTGACCGATTAAGCAAGCCTGGCTGGCTGGCTAGCTACTTGGCCTGGCCGGCTGGGTTCAAGATCCACAATCCATGGAAACCCAGTCAAGCAAAGGACTAGCTACTGGAGTAGTACTGGACTCCTCCGGTAACACAAGAGGCTTCAGCCACGTACACCCAGAACCGATCTATGGTGCATGTACACAAGTAAATCTTTCCTGTATTTCAAAAATAGATGTGGAAAAGGCCGCCCAACTGTTCTTGCCTACTGGCAGGCCATTGCTAAGGCCCCAACTGCGCATCCCAAGGGGCTCAATGTTAACACCACACTAGTTCGGAGATCTATTTCTCAGTAGCTGGAATTACAAGCCATGGATTCCAAGTTCAAGCGCCTAAAGGAAGAAGAACAAGAGAGGAGGAAGTACACAAGACAGAAGCGATGGAGGCCGAAGCCGTCCAGTTCCAAGCCAAGTCCTCTAGTAGCCGTCCTCTCGTATAAGTAGCTGGTGCCCTATGTGGCTTCGTAGAAGCCCAAGCCCAATAGAGGTAGAGCATGGCCCAGCCCACGGCGTAGTAGGGAATGGTCGCTAACATTCCCCCCTCCTTAATTTTCGGCTTGACCTCAAGCCGATGCCATGTCGAACCGCCTGGATCCCACAGTACTTGATGCTTCATGTCTTCGCCGAGGTCGCAGTGGATGTCGTAGTTGAGGCAGACCTTGACGAGGTTGAGGTAGAAGACGACGCCGACTTGCTCAAAGAACACGCCAAGGCAGTAGTCATGACTGATGTGCACTTGGTCGAGGTAGGCAACAAGATATAACTTTTGGCCAGCATGGACTTGGGCGAAGGTGTCGTAGTAGTAGCTGTTGTTGGTGTGGACATTGTCGAAGCAGCAAGCGTAGTCGAAGTAGTGGTTGCAGCCGATGTAGACCGAGTTGATGTAGAGGAATATGGGGTTGACATTCGTCCCTCCTTTAGCTTCTGCTTGTCTGCACTCGCCAATTATATTGGCTTGTCCCTTGCTTCTTGCCTTGTGGTGGACAGTAAAATTCTTTGTAGGTCTGGGCCTTGCACACAACATGTACCAAGTAGCAACACCAACAGCAATGAATTTGTCTTGGATGATCTCCTCACAGTGTGCATCAATGCTAAAAATTTCAGCTGAAAATTTGTAGCACAATTGCTGCTGACTTGAGATATCTGCACTTATCAGTTGGTTCGCATTCCTCAAGATTGTGCATAAGCTATCCCTTTTAATTATCAGGTCAAATATCCATATAGTAAGCAGCTTATAGCTCTTCAACCGTCCTTGGTCCGCACTTGGTAGTGGATCAGTGCAGAAGCTCGTATCTTCGGAACGCAAGTCAATAGTGTGAACCATTGTAGAGTTAGACCATACCACCAGAACGCCAACAAGCAGAACAACCAATCTGCTATGAGGAGCCATGAGAATCCCATAAGTACCATTGTCAGTTGATTTTGCTGGTGGTACTGAGGATGAAAGTACAGCCAGCTGAGGAAAGCAGGAGCTGTATAAATGATATCCAAGGGCATCTAGCATGGATCCGTACACAAGCTTCACACAGATTTTTTTAAAGTTTTGGAAAAGAACATCAGCTCCAGGACCATAGTGCAGGAAACATCCAACAATGGTTGACCGCCAAGAACTTGGGTATGCAATGTTCAGAGCAAGGTGTGCAAGATAGACAACCAGATTCAGTGGGTTCCCAAATTAGAATCCACATTCATTTGAGCTTGTCTAGAGAACAGAGATCGCATGAAAATTTCACAAGTGCAATGAATGTCAGGTGGTTTAGCCGGCTTGCTAATGATAGGCTCACATCCTCCAAAACCTGAACAAGCATGACATGTTCCCACAAGGAAACATGCAATATTCCAAGCAAAACATTCAGAGCGATAATGTGTGTCATGCCCAAGCTGGAGCCTCTTGCAACTAGTGTACTGCTTCTCATATAATTCTCCAAGATATTGCAATCTGATAGTTCCTTCGCCAATTACCTTTCCAAGCACCATTATCCCGTGGTAACTATCGGGTGTCATTCTCAGCTCTGTGGGAACCAATATAAATATCTTTCCGGAAGGCCAAGGTTGCAGCTCTAGTAATTCCACCATGCAGTTTGGTATCATCTCAAACTCCAAGCTACAGCTAAACATCTCATACCTTGAATTTCCTTGCAAACAGACAACACCACTAGCAATAATCAACTTGGTACTCATGCCATACAATGGTTGGCCAGGATCCCATGGCAGAAACGGAATCATGCGACCTGTGGCAAACTGAAGAAATGGCCAGACCTCTGGTTCATTTTTCCAACTTCCTGATAAATCTGCATCCCATTGCTTAACACATGCACCCCAAGCAATATCTCCGCTACAGACTGAATCTCTCAGTGCCACTGGTTTCTCTCCTGGGTCCCATGGTAACAAGCAAACTGAATAAATTGTAGCACAACCAAGACCAGAACACATACCACTGCATGTTGTGTGAAGCTGATTCACATATGAGCCCCATGCAACCATGGACTGGGTGAATTTTGGTTGTAGAGGTGACATGTACGGCTCCTTGTTCTTGGACAATGGCAATAGCAGCTTGAATGGCAACAGGACCTCGTACGTGTTGGCAACCTCATGATTCCCAGAATTCTCAGGTTTGTGAAGCGGCGCTGACATGGACACCCATGCACCGAAGCTGTTGGAGTCTGCAATATCGAGCATGGCCTGCGTGAGCACGACCGCTGGAGCATCAGGAACGAGCTCGTGGCACACCGCGGATCTGGCGGTTGGCGGCGCTGTGATGACAGACATGGTCGGCCCATAGTCCACCATGTCAACAACAACTGATGTTGGCATGGCCACCGGGTGTGACACAGGGTCAATGCAGCCGTCACGTGCCGTGCCAGCTGTGGTCACAGCCACCTCACCAAGCACCATGGACTCCATCATGGAAGCCGTCACAGCACTTGTGTCGCTTCCGAGGCATATCGTCAAGCAGGTGGTGTGTGTCTCAACCATGGGGTCTGTCTGTTGGGATTTCACCCACAGGATCGATCACATAAAAATAGACGAACTCGCACACACAAAAACTATAGCCAAGGGTGCGTGTCGCGCCCGTTCTTTTTCTTTATTGCTTCTCAAATCACACTTTACAAGCTTGACAATACAGACCAAGTCGTGCATGTATATATACACGCACGCGAGACCAACCTGTACTAACACAACTCGAACTGAACTTGGAACCTACTCGTACTCAAACTCTAATCTAGTACTAGGAACTAACCTAATACACAGACTCCAAACCGGACTAGACAAAGCAACGTCTCTAACTCACACACACACATGACCACGTACACAAGTCCTGACCGGTTTGGCATGCTAAGCCAACCACACACGTATGAAACTTACCTAATTGGGAAACCTAATTAGACTCAAACTCATTAAGGCAAGATTATTGCTAACAATCTCCCCCTAATTTTGACTTGTCGTCTCCTCGTGCTCCTCCTGATCTTGACTCGACACAGCTTCACGCCACACCTTGGTCGTCATGTCCGTACACTAAGTATGACCACGCAGGAAACATGCAGTGCACCTTTTGCTCTGCTATGCTTTGCCACCGCCATTGATCGGCCTCCCGCACTCGGTTCGCACATAAGTGCCACCGCTATTGCGGTCCTCACACTCGGTTCGCACCATACTCCTCTTGTACTTGCATCCAGTAGCTTCTCTTTCTACTGTCCACACACCTCCTCGCTTTACGGTAGCATACTACCACCGTCCGCCTTCGGAACACCGAACCCACGCTGGCCGCAACCAGGACGCTCCACGAGAACATGGACACAACTCACGGAACACCATGCACACCTCAATCGTGACGCGCTTCACCTGCAACGAGCCTTCACATAGAAGAGCACTTGGACACAACCACGACACATAGACACGACGGCGACGACTCAACGTGCCAACTCGCACGCCCATGACTCTCGGACTCTACTCCCCCGAAGATGAACTTGACGAGACTCCCGGCGCCACACCTCGGCACCACCGCTCCATCAACGATCATCCACCTCCACCAGCTTGCCGACGACAGGCCTCTGCCGTCTCCTCCGTGTCGCTCCACCGAACGACGATCGCCCGCTCCGAGGCGCTAGTACGGGTCGCCTCCCCGGGGCAAGCGTAGCTTCAAATGTTGAAGCTTGGCTCTGATACCAATTGTTGGGATTTCACCCACAGGATCGATCACATAAAAATAGACGAACTCGCACACACAAAAACTATAGCCAAGGGTGCGTGTCGTGCCCGTTCTTTTTCTTTATTGCTTCTCAAATCACACGGTACAAGCTTGACAATACAGACCAAGTCGTGCATGTATATATACACGCACGCGAGACCAACCTGTACTAACACAACTCGAACTGAACTTGGAACCTACTCGTACTCAAACTCTAATCTAGTACTAGGAACTAACCTAATACACAGACTCCAAACCGGACTAGACAAAGCAACGTCTCTAACTCACACACACACATGACCACGTACACAAGTCCTGACCGGTTTGGCATGCTAAGCCAACCACACACGTATGAAACTTACCTAATTGGGAAACCTAATTAGACTCAAACTCATTAAGGCAAGATTATTGCTAACACTGTCTCACGCAGTGCGGCGGCAGAGGCGCGCGGATGGTACCCGTGGACACCTCGAGCTGGAGATCGTCTGCATCCACCGCTACGACAGGGATGGGAGTCGCGGCAGTGAGGTCGACGTCGTGCATCGCGGTGGAAGCTGGTGCAGCCGGAGAGGTGACCGGTGCTGCACTGGCGTCTCCTCCATCGTGGCGCTCCGTCGCGGCCAAAGCTGCAGCCCACTCAGCATACGGTGTGTCATCGTAGAAGTACGCCGGGGCCAACTCGTTGTCGTCCGGTGTGGTGATGGTGGTGTAGATCGGTGGTACCAGGTCGACGGCAAGGATGCAGCAGCCATCGTAGATGGCGTGGCCGTCTAGAGCATCTCGAGCTCGGGCCGCCCTCCACCGAGACCGGAACTCCACGTACGCCTCCACACCGTACATCCCGTTGACCACTTGCTCGAACGCGCAGATCACGGACCCATCACCCGAGCGATGAAACAACTGGCGAAGTGTATCCAGAGTGACCACATGGTGAACGTCGCTGATCCGGGCGTGAAGAACGCCATTAGGGCAGGCGAATTTGTGGCTTGGCATCTTATCGAACAGGTTGCAGGCGGTGGTGGAGAAAGAATTTTTGGGCTAGCAATTTGGGGATTTTGCGTGGAGGGATTGATTGGCTCTGATACCAAATGTTAACACCACACTAGTTCGGAGATCTATTTCTCAGTAGCTGGAATTACAAGCCATGGATTCCAAGTTCCAGCGCCTAAAGGAAGAAGAACAAGAGAGGAGGAAGTACACAAGACAGAAGCGATGGAGGCCGAAGCCGTCCAGTCTCAAGTCGGCTATCGTCCTGTTGACTTGGGAGATATGGAAGGAGCGAAACGCCAGGGTCTTAACAACAAATCTTCAAGGCAGTCGGTTATTTTCCAAAAGATCAAGGACAAAGGAAAAAAGCTGGATTCTTGTAGGCGATAAGCATCTAGGAGAGATCGTGAATTAAGCAAAATGTGACTCCTTTTCATTTTGGCCTAGGCCACCTTTTTTGCTTTTATTATATCAATATAAAAGGCAAGGGTTTTGCCTCGCTTAAAAAAAAAAGAAGTGGAAGAGGCAAAGGGGGGAGCCGAAGAGCGGGCCAAAAAGACTAAAACATCTTAAATTTAGAACTATCATTTCAGAGAGAGAGAGAGAGAGAGAGAGAGAGAGAGAGAGAGATCGCCTGATACCTGGAATTGGTCACATGGAAACTCCCAGGCGGGCGAATGCGATACAAAATTGTCACTGTGAAGTGTCCATGATCTGATTTTTTTTGCTTCTGCTTGAGCAGATGGAGCAAGCAAAATCGATCGTGAAGCAAAAGGATGAGAAATGCAGCAGGAGATTAATGTTTGAAAAAAATCTGATCCCGTTGATCATGCCTTACGGCTTTTGCGGCCTCTGGTCTTATTGTAGTTCATACTCAGTCTTTTCTCTTTGCTGACGTTAGTTGGCGCCCGTTGATAACCACTTTTGTCTTACAGAGGCGCGTCATCAAAATGACCTAAAAAAGTGTTCAACATGAAAGTTATCTGCCTCGTTGAGATGAACTTTGCTCCTTAGATCATCTCAATTCAAGATCCTATGAGGCTTTAAGAGCCAAAACAAGATGCTCCCAGTAAACCTCACCCCGATATTACGGGGATAATTACCAGGCTTTGTACCAAAGGATCCAGTAACGATTTGGTGGTTTCCCCAGTAATTATGCCAGTGCCACCGAGGGCCCGGTATTTACTTTGTACTAGTGGAATTTGGCGCGGCGCACGCCGCGCCCTTGATGAGAAAATTTGATGATGTTTCGGATTAAAAAAATATTCGTATTGTAAAAAGAACTGTTCAGATTTAAATTGTTCGAAATGGAGACAAAATGTATGAATTGAAATAATTTTGGAAGGTGAAAAAATTATGAAAATGCCGCACCCGTCGTGATTCGAAATGTCGAAATCTGTTTGAATTTGTCGTGTTTTTTTTTTTCAGCGAGGAAATAGAAAAAAATGTAGTAAGCTAATTCATCAGATATTTAACAAAATGGGCACATGACCAAGATCTTGTGGCATTCTAAATAAAAGAACTAAATATTTTACCACTGTAAAATCACATGACCAAGACCTTGTAGTAGTCTGAATAAAAGAACTGTTTATCACATCGCAAATATGTACCATAGAGGTAATGAGACTTGTGTTCCATCCTTGTTCATCAGGACGGACACTGCCCGACAGTACGACTAACTGGCCACTCATATGTCCTCAAAAGTGGATGCCTCCTGTACAGAGAAAATGATAGGTAAACTTAACTTGATGTAACATGGAAAAGAGAAGTGGTGTTTGTCATATAATTGGACCTAAGCAGAGAGGAAATGAGCTCGATTGCATGAATGCAGATCAGTGCAACATTGTGAAACAACGGCCGCTTAGGATTTCTGAACTAAATGTATGATCTAACATACATATATGATCCTCTGAAGAAAAAACATTAGACAAATGTAAACCATAGGAGATCAAAGATAAATCTTTTGAATTAGGGAAATAGTATGTTATAGATGATTTAATTAAGAGTTAAGACTAAATAAGAGAACAGGGGCACAAGTTCACAATATTTTTTGTAATTTTTATATCCATGGTCTGTTAAGTTGAAAAGAATAGCTGACAAAAAAAAAAACCAGAGTGACAGCAAAACCAATATATCGTTTTGAACAACATCATATTGATAAGAAGACCTTGTCCTGAAATTAATCAATCAAATGGTAGCCATCTGAAACAAATTGTCGAAAAGTTGTCCTAGATTCAAACAAAAGAGCGACAGATTGTAGCAAATGAGAAAATTATAGAGTGTTACCTGCTAACGGTGGCAGTACATAAAGTGCAGCAGTTATTATTTTCAGTTGCAACATTAATCAAAATAAATGAGTTACTCTGTTCAGCTTCCTAATTATCAGTTATCATTGAATAAAGTATCTCAAGTTCAAAGGATAACAAAGCTCCATCGGTATGGCATATATATCTATTTGTGCGAAAATGTATCTATAAAAGTTAACTACATGTTCTATGAAGATTTGTTCATAACACAGAATTACTCACATCTATTTTATGTTAACGTAAGAAAGTTGATCTGTAGGAAGAAAATGGCATTCTCTTTTTTAGATGGAAATAGATACAGTACAAATACTATTTGAATTCTATAAAGCTTGAAATTATCCTATGAGATTCATGAGAATAAATTTAGTGGGATGTGATAGTGCAAGATCTCCACTGTAAAATACGCGTTCTAGTTCAGGAACAATATGCGTAGTGTTTTAAAAATATGTGCATAACAGCGAGACCAATTCTCTAAAAAGACGTAGCCATGCTATAGGTGTGCTCGAAAAGCAACAAAGCTGCATAGGAACAAATCGTCAAGTACCTGCAAGTCCATCTAGCCGGTGACGCCAGGGTCAGCCTTAGACGGGCTAATGACAGGGGCATAAGAATAATCCTTATCAGCGAGGCAGTAAACCATTATAGAATTGACGCACCTAGTAGAAATCATGAGATAAATTAGTTGTGCTCTGTAATATGTGGGCTAAATATTAACATGAAGATTTATCAGCTCCGTTGATATGTGAGAGACATTTACAAAACTAAAGCAAGACAATACAAAACTAATATTTGCTTGAATTACTTGCCAGAAGCAATCTAATATCCAAATAATTTGAGCCACTACAATCTTTGCAATAATCCAATTGAGTGCTTGAAGCATATGAGACATTTGGCATATTATACCAAGAATATTCATGTGACATATATATGGAAAATCTAGCCGAAGTTTGGCAGTGGCCACATGAGCACTGACCAATATATGGCTCTGGATATGCACCCAGGTTTCTGAATAGACAGGGAAGCCATGAGTGTCGTCCCGATGCAGCGAAATTTTCACATCCAATACTGAGTAATGAAACAACCATCTTATCAGCTAATATAATCATTGTCCAGAATCTAGCATAGCATCAGAGCCAACTGTGTAGGTATGAACACAATATTGAACAATTGGTAGCAACTACCAAGAGCTTCCTAGCTAATTGATTTCTGGGGCAAGCATTTCTGGTAAACTGCACACCCATAACCCTCTAAGCACGCTACCAAAATTTTATCTTTCCAACAGTGTTCTTCGGCATTTACAGAAACTTTTAATCCCTTTGCAGTGCAGTGAAATGCAAAAGATTGCACTGCAGCTTTTATTCCCTTTCTTTTGCGAACCATCATTCCAATACAACTCCATACGGAAATTAACAAAGATAGCCTCTATTTCTAAGTGAATCGAGAAATTCTTATTTCCAAATGGACAATACTGAGTGTTGTTTTGATCCAAATTGATTAGTTGCACATATTAGAATAGCTTGGGCGACTTGAAATAGCAAATCTGAATTAACAATTATGAAACCATGTGCAAGGAATCAAAATTTGTGCAAACTTCACTGCCCAAGAATTAGTAGTCAAGCGGTGTCTCAGCATTTAAGCCTCTACACCTGAGTGATTTTTTCAATCAATTTCCCTTGATTGGCCTGTTGCGAGTTCATCTGTATATAAATGCTAGCATGCTGCCGAATCAATCAATGCTTCATACAAAGCAAGCATCATGCGATGAGCCTCACAATTCTAAAATAGAAGCTAGACATTTAGTTAAAACATGGGCTAGGAACAATACGTAGGAAACAGTGATCGCTATGCAATAATGCATGCAGAAGCTGCTGTTACCATATAGAAGTTCAGAGTGCGTGTTGCCACAAAATTAAGAGTTTGCGTCCAAGAATTTGAAATCGAGAGAGGGAGAGAGGAGAGGAGAATACCTCACACATTGTTCTGCTCGCTGTGGAGGCACGACTTCTTGCAGTACTCCGAGGCCGAGTAGAGCTGCGGCTGCAGGTTCTTGAGCTCCTACGGCGAGGTGCCCGTGGCCGTAGTCTCAGGCACGGCCGAGTCGCTTGACGTCGGGCACCGGGACGAAGATGCGCGGACGACCGAGACGGCGATGCACGGGTGGCCGAGTCGGAGTTGTCGCCGGCGAGGGCGGCTGGAAGGCGAGGGAGAGTACGGCGCCGCTAGAGCACGGCGGAGCGGCGACGTCACCGAACGCTAACCCTCGGGTTTGGGTTGCGCACGGCCGCATCAGGCGAGGAGGAGCGAATCGCCGGGGTAAGAATGGAGAGGGCGGCGAGGCGCGTGGTTTGCGCCACAGCACGGCGGTGGAGGTGGCCGGACGACGCCGGAATCGATGGGCGACGGCGGCGGCGGCCAGCGGGGTTTGGGTTGCGCACGGCCGCATCAGGCGAGGAGGAGCGAATCGCCGGGTAAGAATGGAGAGGGCGGCGAGGCGCGTGGTTTGCGCTACAGAACGGCGGCGGAGGTGGCCGGACGACGCCGGAATCGATGGGCGACGGCGGCGGCAGCCAGCGCCGCGGGTTCGCGAGAGAGAGGAGAGGAGGGGAGCGTGTGGGAGGGTGGGAGGACGTTTTCGTAAAATGTGGGAACTTGAGGCCCCTGAGTTTTCCGCAATTTGCAGTTAGGTCCACGTTTTCGTAAAATAGTGGACCGCGGAGTACGCGCTGGATTTGTGAGGGGCCTTTTTGCAATTGTGTCGCGGAGATGCTTCTGTGCCCGTTGGATTGAAATTGGACGGTGCGGATCGCTGCACTGTAGTACTGTAGCAATCTACAGTGTTTACTGTAGATTGCTACAGTCGCCGAGCGCTCTCAGCGCGAGAAAGGTTCCGTCTTTCATATAGTTAGGAGATTTAGTCTAATGTATATCTGAAGATTCAGAGAGGCATACCAGTGACCGGTATGTTATAATTTGAGGAGTTCACGCGTTCATGGAATGGGAATGTGTTGATCAGGGTGACTGGAAGAAGTCATTATGGATTACCTTTAGTTCGTTTAAGTGGTCCTGGTTAAATGGGGGATAGGACAATATATGTTGTGTAGGTTCTTTTGTTAGCACGTATAACTATATATAAAACACATGCATGCCTACTTTTATAAAGCTAGAGCTAGACACAATGGTATTTGATATGTTATTATATAAATGGTAGCATCCGTGCAATGTCCCGCTGATCTCTTCATGTCTACGTTTTAAATCACTGAAAGTCACAAAGACAACCTTTTCGGTGAGCAATATTGGTGTCCATTAAATTGCAAGTGTTCTAAATCCGTTGCGGTCACAACTCAAACTTCACTACTGCAGAAAGGCTTATAGACGCTAAGTGGTTAGTGACAGGCAAAACCGTGCCCGCCACTAGTAAATTATTTTATATCCGCATAGTTTTTTTCTGAGGTAAGTGAGGTTGGTTTTGCACTTCTCATGTTACGAGCACTTGTCATATTAAACAAATCTTGATAGATTTTAATTTTCTGAAATAGTTTCATATTGTTGTAAATACTCAAATAAATCATGCATGAAAATGTAGAGTTAGTTCCTGTTAAATCTTGATGGTTTTGTTTTACCAATCCATGTATGAATTAATATTAGTAGGTTCTAGTCAATCTTTGTCTCTTATTGATCCTGATAGTTTTGCACATCATGGCTTCCGAGGTGTGTCTCATCTATAGAAATTAGATAATGAACTTGGGACCAGGCATATTCGTTACTCTTGTTAAAGACCTCGTTTTTCTCTGTCATCAATAAAAGAAGGTTCAGCCGGCCTCCTTGTACTCTAAAATTCGTATGTAATTCCACTAGCTTATGAAGTTACCCCCTGTGAAAATATCCAAGTTTAGCTGTTGATTTATATTTTTGTTTGTACATGTTAGTAGTAATCTTGATTAGACTATTAAGTAGTTAGCGGCATGCATGAGTTAGTTGCTGGGCAGCGTGGTAGATAGGCGCGTGTGTGATCTGTTAGCGAGTTAGGCCGGGGTGACCGCGTCGATCAGTTGAGCTGGCCGCGTTGTGCGTGTTGGAGCGCGCCGTGCGCGTGGACTGGGCAAACTGATCGTGGGCGCGTGGGAGCTGTTCGTGGAGAGCTGCAGGCTGGAGTGGGGCGCAGCTACGTGTGTGCGAGCCGGGTATAAAACTCCCCCGGCCGTGTACTGATTGTAAGGTTCGAGCCAGTGTAAAAGAGAAAAAGAGTAGGGCGTTGGTGCGCCAGAAAAACTTATGCTTCTTCTACCTCTGTCCATGAGAAGAGCGAGAGAGAGAGCTAGCTAGGGCCTGTGGCAACAACAGTACATGCATAATCTTTTTTATGCTTACGAATGGTCAGCCTGTAGGCTACGCACTATGCTTTTCTAGCTAGGAGAGAGGTCTCTGTAACTTCCAACATATGCTATCAGGTTGAAGTGTTACTACTGATCCTGAAGAGGCAGTGAATGCTGATTTTGTTACTGCTTGATCGGGATGGCTCGTGTGTGATAGCCTATCCTTAAAAGGGATTTGAGTTGTTGAAAGTACTGTTCGTTGAGATTGACTCCATTTCATTGCTGGAAACTGTTCGTTGAGATTGACTCCATTTCCTTGCTGGAATGTGCATTTCTTTGCCATAGTCTGAAAGAATTTGAAAGTGGTGTCAGTTACAGGAAGCTATTAGGCACCTATTACAGCCTCGAACTCTTCTTTTCATGCATGCATACATGAGCTACTAGGAAAATAATCCTAAAGCAGATACAGATCTCAAAGCAGTCCTGTCTTCTTCTTCCGTCATTCCTTCCCCAATTTCAGCTTGTTATAACAGAGCTAGCGCTGGAGGCATGGGTGGCAATCCAACATCAACACGAACAAAAGTTAAATTAATCGGACTTCCTTTGTCTCGTGAATCAGCAAAAGATGAGGTGAAAAGCAATTCGATCTGTGCTTATGGCCACACGTGCATGCCCGTGGACTATCAATCCCAAAATCCCGAAGTCCCTCTAGCCAGTTCTAATCAATCAGATAAGAGAAATTATTTCTTACTGCCACGCACAAGAAACAACTGGAGGAGTTGCAGGTGCATAGGTCACGGGACAATCACCGGCAAGAGGAAAACAATTTGTGCGAGTTCACGGCGGAACCATCTGCGGAATGCTTCATGGATTGATTCAAAAATCACCTCGATTTTCATGCATGCACAACTTCTCTTAAATAATAAAAAAGGCACAGCGGAGATGTCTTTACAACAACAACAACAACAACAAAGCCTTTTTTTCCCAAACAAGTTGGGGTAGGCTAGAGTTGAAACCCATAAGATCTCGAAATCAGGTCATGGTTCTGGCACATGGATAGCTAACTTCCACGCAGCCCTATCCATGGCTAGTTCTTTGGTGATATTCCAATCCTTCAGATCTCTCTTAACATACTCCTCCCATGTCAAGTTTGGCCTACCACGACCCTCTTAACATTCTCATCCCGCTTTATCCGTCCGGTATGCAATGGCGCTTCCGGAGGCCTACGTTCTATATGACCAAACCATCTTAGACGGTGTTGGACAACCTTCTCTTCAATTGGTGCTACCCCAACTCTCTCACGTATATCATCATTCCTAACCCGGTCCTTTCTTGTGTGGCCACATATCCATCTCAACATGCGCATCTCCGCTACACCTAACTGTTGGATATGTCGTCTCTTGGTCGGCCAACATTCTGCGCCATACAACATCGCAGGTCGAATCGCCGTCCTATAGAACTTGCCTTTTAGCTTTTGTGGCACTTTCCTATCACAGAGGACGCCAGAAGCTTGGCGCCACTTCATCCAACCAGGTTTGATTCGATGACTCACATCTTCATCGATATCACCATCCTTCTGGAGCATAGACCCCAAATATCGGAAGGTGTCTTTCTCAGGTACCACCTGTCCATCAAGCCTAACCTCTTCCTCCTCGTGCCTAGTAGTACTGAAACTACACCTCATGTACTCAGTTTTGGTTCTACTAAGACTAAAACCTTTCGATTCTAGAGTCCGCCTCCACAGCTCTAACTTTCTATTAACCCCCGCTCGACTATCGTCAATTAGCACCACATCATCCGCAAAGAGCATACACCATGGGATGTCTCCTTGTATATCCCCTGTGACCTCATCCATCACCAAAGTAAAGAGATAAGGGCTCAAAACTGACCCCTGGTGCAGTCCTATTTTAATTGGAAAGTCATCGGTGTCGCCATCACTTGTTCGAACACTTGTCACAACATTATCATACATATCCTTAATGAGGGTAATGTACTTTGTTGGGACTTTGTGTTTCTCCAAGGCCCACCACATGACATTCCGTAGTATCTTATCATACGCCTTCTCCAAGTCAATGAACACCATATGAAGATCATTCTTCTTCTCCCTGTATCTCTCCATAAGTTGTCGTACCAAGAAGATGGCTTCCATGGTAGACAGCGGAGATGTCTTTGATATAAAAAATAGCATATGGAATTATGGCATTATTTCTCTTGCGGGGATCCAAAATCCAAATCAGCAAACACAAAGCTGGAGACGTCCCATTTATCTCTAGATAGACGGATCAAGGACGTGCCCCGCAAAGACAATCGCGCCAGTCGCGTCTTCCACGACGAAGTAGGCAAAAGGATGGTCAGCTACAAAATCCACTCGACGAGGTCGCAGGGCCGGTCCCACGGAAGTAAGTCTGTAAGAAATCATGGTGACAGCCGCGGCTTCGGTAACTTCCTCGTTCACCTCGATGACCGCCTTGTGGACGACGCTCAGCTCCATTGCCGCGCCAGATTCAACGATGCCGGACAGATCCGCCTGATCACCGAAGGGCAATCGAAGCCCGAGCTTCTTGAGAACGGTGACCAAGCCACTTTGGAAGGATAGCTTGAACCTGGGTACCCGGAACTTGCCGACATGGATCTTCTCGTTTGGCAGGTGCTCGTGGAGGAAGCCGGGCCGGGATGCTATCATGTCCACCAGGTTCGGCAAGCCGTCGCGGGCATCTTGGAGGAAGATGCACATAGAGACGCGCGGAGGGGCGATGCTGAGGCGACGGCGGTGGACGCTAGCACCGCCGCCGTGGATGGCGGAGGGGTTTCCGGTGGGTGATGGGTCTCGATTCGCATGCCTAGGGGCGCTAGACGCGGCGCCGTCTGGGGAGGCGGAAATGACCGACGGCGGAGACGATCTCCACGGGGAACACGTCGCCGTCCAGTCGGCGTTGGAAGCTTTGGATGAAGAGGCGCCGCCGCGTCCTGAGTCTCCGGCGGCACGGTGCGAACCTGTCCCAGACGAACAGCGCCTGCACGAGTTCTGGGCGGCCGCCGGCTTCCTGTCGCCGTCGAGTCGTTCATGGGAGCGGCGTTCGTCAGGTAAGCAAGGTAAGGACGTTGACGTTTCCGATGTGTGCAGGGAGGAGATGGTGGTGGAGCCAGCGCCTAAGGAGCGACGGTGGCGGTGCGGCCCGGTATCCTCGCCGTCCGGCTTGCGGCTAACCAGATCGCCGCCGCGGATGGGAGCATGGCGTGGACCGCTTCCTCCTCGACGGTCTACGCCACTTGCGGTCCTGGGTGAGCTCGTGGCCAAGGCGATGGAAGGCAAAGAATGCTCGTCGGCGGTAAGCGAGCCGGCGCCGCAGCCAGGCGCGGTGGTGCTGTCCGATCCGAGGCACGCGGAGGCAGTTGACCCGGGATCGCGCGGCGGGATTCAAAATTCGGAGGGTCAGACTGTTGGGGTTGGGGCCCCTGTGCATGCGGTCGATCCTGACCGTCCCTGTGGGCAGAGCAATCCCCGCCGCTGGTACAAGGCGTTGTGGGATCGAGCGCCGTCTTCCTCGACGCAAACCCTCGACGCCGCGCTGCAACAGATCATGCTCAGACCATCCCCGCCGCCAGCCCCGACTCCTCCATCGCATCCTACTCCGTTGACTCCCGTTTCGCCGCCGGGTTGCAGATTCCCGAGGTCCTTCGCAGCGGTAACCGCCTCGACGCCGGCGGGACTGATGGTCGGGGTGCCGCCTCGACCTGCTCCGGGCGCGGGTTCACGGGGTGGCCCGACGCGCCCTCCCACCGCCGCCACCCATCTCCAGCAGCAGCAGTCGACGCCGGGGCTACACCAACAACTCCCGGCGTCGGCCTCCTCCCTCCTTCCACCGATCAACAATGCCTCAGGTGGTTCGGGCTCTGGCCATGCCGCGCCCTCGTTCCGGGAGGGGTGCCCATGCAGGCGACGCTCCAGAACTATGCGCCACCCACTGGATCGGCTCCACTTCGTCCTCTCCAGCAACCTTCAAGGAGCTATGGACCGTCGGCATACTTACCCATGTTTCCGCAGCAATTTCAGCCGCCGCTGATGATGAACGCGCAATTTTAGCCGCCGCCGATGCTGGGCGCGGGGCTTCCGGCGTTCCAGTAGCAGGGTCCGGGGCAGCAGCAGCAGGTTCATCAGGCTGCGCAGGCAACGGGCCAAGCTGCTCCTCGCCCTAAACGCAAGAAGAGAACTCCGCAGCCGGGACAACAGCCGCCGTTGGCGCAGCCGAACCAAATCTCTGGGCAGTATGGTGATGGCCCTTCAGTATGGTGAAAAGTAAATGGGTTAGGTTGAGACTCCAAGTGCAGAGTGTGTAGTAAGTGGAAGACGTGTTTTCCCTACGAGGGTGACTCGAGGGTTTAATATCGAACTCTCGGGGAATCAGTAGTGAAGATTTATCTTTCCTATCCTTCTTTTGGTTACCTACAAAACATAGTAAATGTTTTTGTCCTCAACCTCACCTAGTGGTTTTCAAGCACAAGGTGTGAGAATGATATCAAGATAATATGCAATGCAAACAAGAAATAAATATGCAATGATGGTAAATAAATGTGCAAGGATGGTGGTAGCAATGATAAATGATTTTTTTGGGTTTTATATGATGAATGCAAGATGTAAGAGTATTTTTGTATTTTCGGATTTTTAAATGGCAGAAAATGAAAAAGTGGTAAAAGTGGTTGGAAAGGTGTTTCTTATGATTAAAAAAGGACCGGGGTTCATGGTTTCACAAATGCACTCTCTCTTTAATAAAGTGGTAGACAATGGAACACTAGAGTTGACATATGAGATTGCAACACAATAGTTTAATGACAAGTTATAATTATATGAGCATCACGTCCTAACATAGAGACCTTTTGGTTATTAGTCTCTCTTATACTCCACCAAGATGCGAACTAAATCATAACACCTCGGTAATTAAGATAACTCAGAGTATAGCAATAAGTATCATGACATGAAGTTAAAATAAGAACATGCTAGATCTAGTCATGGAGTAGTGGCAATGGTCACACCCACATCTCCGGTAGCATGGTATTTCTTTTTATCCCTAATGAGGCAACAAAGTAGGGTAAAACACCCAAGTGGATCGCAGAACTTTCTCTTACGTTCACTGCACTAGCCACCCTCCGTTACTCCAACTAATGCACACGTTCCCCCTCACACGCTCTCATAAACATGCTTGATCATAACAAGTAAATAAGAACGGGGTACATAATATGCATCTACTTTCATAACTAAAACAAAACCATTGCAATCTCAAACATATATTAACTCATAAAAAGATCCACCACAAAGATATTACATAGATGACCGTAATCATATTCAGCAGCTCATACGGTACTAATTAGTGAAGCTCGAGAGAGAGAGATACATAAGTTACTTCCACAAACCCATAGTCCAGAGGTGGACTACTAACTCTTCATCATGGAGACGGTGGAGAAGTCGTTGGAGAAGATGGAGACCACGCCGGCAGCGCCCCGCCGGAGTTTTCCCCCTCCAATCTGCAGCTCCGGTCTCTGTTTCGGTGTTTCTGTGTTTCTGCGGCGCTCCCTCCAGAAAACGTCGGGAGACTATTTTTATAGGCATTTTTAGGTCAAAACGGAGTCGGTGGAGGAAAGATCGACGTCAGCGGAGCGTCGAGGGCCAAATTGGGGGGTCCCACGCGGCCAGGTACAGGGGCCGCGTAGGCCCACCTCTTTTGGCCCTCGGTGCTCCGTTTGTTTGCTTCCTTCGCCCCCAAGTCTTCTTCCTTCCAAATATTGACGCTCGTAAATTTGCAGGTGATTTGGACGTCGTCGTTTGGGTCCCTGAAATATTAAAGGAAAGAAATAGGGTTTTCTGTCTGCGCAGGGTTAAGTCCATAAAAAAGGAAACATGTCAAATATTACCAAAATCATTATAAAACAGTGATATAACCCTTATATGATGTTGATGCATATAAGGGTTATATCACTGTTTTATACCAGTCTTTACACCTACATCAATGAATTAATGAGAATTTAAATAATACTTTATATCATCACCCGTTTCTGCATCTATATCTGTAATATAGAGTCAACGGATGATGAAAGTTGGGGCTAGAAGCTGAGCACAAAGATTATAAAAGGAACAACCTTTCAATAAATAACACTAGCAGTACATGACATATATCTAATTGCAAAAACCAAGTTTTTTACACTTGGGACCTTGGAACAACTTGCGTCCATAGAACGCAAAGTTCGAGAACTCTAATATTTAGTGCCGTATGTAGGGCACCTATCTAATAGTAATATAAGTAATGCAAATTCAAAAAAATAAAAATATAAGTAATGCTTCAAACCAAATTCCACCTAAAAAAACGCTTGCCAATTACAAGAATCAAGAATAGTACTGTAGATTTTGCAATATTTCCATTTTATCGCTATTCAAATATTTCTCGTATTGAGTATACTAGCAAACATGCCCGTGCGTTGCAACGGAAGAAAAAATATTAGACATCCCCAACCCAATAAACATGACTGAAACCCCCTAGTACCAGATCTTTTGTTTTAACACTCCGCCCCACCTATGTTGCCCTTTTGTCCTCCTTATCGCCATTGAAGCTGGTGTCCGAGGTCTGCACTCGATGTTAATGCCAAGGCGATGACAACACACCTGTCATTTGAGCGCGCCAATGAGGAAATGTTTGAAACATAAAAGATAATCTCATCGAGTTGGACGTGACAAATAAAACTTATATTTATCTTCCCTTTTAGCTCTGAGGAAATTTGCTGAATTATCAAATAAGAAAATAAAGAACATATATATGCAGCAAGCGATTTGTTAATTAGAACATATATATCTGAATTAACATTAGGTGAAGCAAGCGATTTATATGCACATGATCAAGAATCCATGTTTTGCACTTCTTCAATAGGCTAAAACAAAAGAATCACCAATCAATTTGTTAATTAGAAAAGCAGTTTCGCCGCAAAAAAATGTAAGGCAGCTAGCTTTTTTTTCAGTTGAAGAAAGGCCGCTAGCTAAACGGTCGTACGTGAGTAGGTGTTCTTTTCCTCGCGCACTGCTGCGTGCTCCCCCTGCACCCATAGGACACGGAGACAACCCTGTTTTTTTTTTTTTTGTGTGTGTGTGGACGGAGATAACCTTTTTTTTTTAGGGAACGGAGACAACTCTGCTAGTTTCATCTTGGCATGCGTTTGCTGCTAGTCGTTCCCACTTCCGCATGTAGAGAACATTTGGGCTGCTGGACCCGGGCCAACAGGGCGTGATCACGCGAGTTAGTTCGTTAGTGCGACGGCCGAAGTTGGGCTGCCATCGGAAGTGGGAACGACGGGCCCAGCAAAAATAAGCACGCCGCAACGCACTGGGATGAACTCGTGTTTTAGTACCACCTTGACTAATTACAGAGATGTTAGCATTGCGGGATGAGCTGACAAACGATTTTACGTACGAAACCAATGAAGTGCGACGTACGAAACCAACCAAGGAAGATTTCACGACGTACCACGGACGGACGAAATTTTTGGAGGAAGAAACTTTACTGATATTATATAGTAGAGATTTGAGATTTCCCATTCGCATGATTGGAGATGGCAAGCTATAGCGAATTGGAGAAAAAAGAGAGGCTCAATTAACACAGGCGAGAGAGTAGAAGATCACGCAGAGATCAATGAAGATTTTGCGCTGCCGAATTGTTGCAGCTAACAAAGTCCTGTACGACCTAGTCGCACGGCGTGACACAAAAAGGCCACATCAGATTTTCAAATGGGGAAAACGCTAACTGTTAAGTCTGACGAAACTGAAGGGACGACACTAACTGAAACCTGACGAAACTGAGCTAACTGAAGAAACGCACAGCGACAGATTGCCTGCAACTAACACTGAAATCCCCTGCTCTGTCCCAAATTTTGGTGTGGGCTTCCCTGCGCAATAATTTTGTGTGCAGGACCGTCACTTCCTCGACGAACCGAGCAAAACACGTCGATTAATTTGGAGCATCCACCGCCCAAGCTTCCTTTACGAAGTGACCTTTCTTCGCCGCCCCCAAGAAGTCGAGGAACCTGAAGGACGACCGAGTTGACGTGGAATGGTGCGAGGTTGCAGAGTAGTCCGAGCTCTGGTGGGAGGTACCCGGCATGTCGCCGTAGTTGAGGTCGATGCCAGCGTTAGAGAGCTCACCAATGACGGCAGCAACGTACGTGCACAAGACGCACACAGGAGGCAACATCTGGCGAAGGCAAAGTATTTATCACGCCATAGAAAGGATTTAGCTGAATCCAGCTAAAAGGGTTGAAGCATCCAGATTTGCTGTCCTTCATTTCAACAATCTCAATCACGAATTCATTAAGCTTTGATTTCTCAGACAAAAATATGTGAACTAATGTCAAAAAGTACAACATGGGACCAGAAGGGGGAAAAGTTTTAGATTATCAGGTAGCTAGTACAGATACAGAGTAACAAGACATCAGATTGCCCGTAATCATCAAGGAGGCACCATCCTGCGACGATCTTGGTCCATCCTTGTTCATCAGCTTCGACGCAGCTTCCATCAGCCTGGAAGCACCCGTGCTCGATACTTCCTTCCCAATATCGTTATGTAAACCTGTCAGTACAGTAACAAAAACGAAGTAAAGAACACAATCTACTTATCCAAAGTCACTTTGTTTCTTACAGTGCATATGGCCCAGCAAACAACAGATATACCTACCATATGAAACTCATCACCAAAAGGTAAGAAAACATGAAATCAGGCAAACAAAAAATATACCTACCATATGAATCTCATCACCGAAAGGTAAGAAAGCATGAAATCAGGCAAACAACTTGTAAAACATGGCATTGTAAGAAACAATGTTGAGCAGTTTCAGCTTGATCACAGCCCGTCGTTCCTTTCTCCCTCTTCGGCGCTGTTTTCCAGTGGCTGTGTTCGTGCTCCTTGCCTTGGGTTGTCGTAATCCCATCGGGGTCCTTTTTCTTTTGTGTGGGTGTGTGTAGTCCTAACTTGTAAGCTGAGTTCAGCTCCTTGTATCCCTTTCGCCGATTTTGGCTTTATTAATTTAACGCTGGACCTTTCGGCCTATGTTCTAAAAGAGCAAAGAGGAGATCCCAGCAATTTCTTTTCCTGATGCTGTCTCTAGTTAGCAAACAACAACTAACCTATCTTTGCCAAAGTTTTGTCATAGTATGATACCCAAAGCAACAGTTCCCTATAAGCACAGAGCAATCAAGGGCATGTCTTGTGAAACAGCACGCTTTCTTTATGTTTCCAAAAGTCCTCATCGGCGGTAACAAAACATAGATTAGGGTACTGAATGCTAGCAGCTGTTTTCTGTTGAAAAAAATTGCCAGCAGTGTGAGGGCTGTCGTTTCTGGTTAGTAAAACTAAGTGGTGGCTGTGTTGATGAGGTGAACAGAAAATAAAATATACTAATGGAAATCGGGGGAAACCCTTTTCTCAAAAAATAAAATATACATGCCTATTATAGAACAAATGTGCATGAACAGAAAAGACACATTTTCCTTATTGGTGAATTAGGAGGAAGGTTTCACTAAGAAAAGCTATGCATCTGACAAGTTTGAAATTCGTTATAATTGCAGTGGTATTTACAATGATCTTTTAAAGGTGACTTACTCTGCAAAAATTTCGAAAATAAATGTTGCAGAAAACAACATACTATATGTTGCAGAACACTATCACTGCAATATAATTCATTTATCCCAAAAAACCAAATCCCAATACTTTATAGGCCCATGAGAACAATAAAAATGAAAGATAGCAGGAAAAGTGAATAACATGAATCAATAAGGTAGTTTACAATCTACAAATGAAAGAAAATGGTTTTGTTATGAACTGGTTTCTATAGGGCAAATTTGGGGACCAGCTTTGTAACTACGGAAGATTATAGTCTTCCCACAAAACCAGCTGTATAAAAGCATGGAATCAATGTACCGTTCCCTCCAACATGCCAGTAGCATATATAATTAGAAACAAGCCTCTAATAAACTTGAATTAACATGTAGAAAATAACTGCGGCAGAAAGGCGAACTCTTTTGCCGAATCACCAGGACTGCAATTATTTTCTACGCATCCCCTTGCCCAAATAAGTTGCACATTTCCCCAATTAGCTAGAAAATCCTGATGTGTCACACTCACAACTCACAATTGATGGATATTTGTATAAAATAGAACTCAGAAGCAATGAGCTCCAAGACAAATTATGGGCAAATTAAGCTGCAATGTGGTATAGCTTTGCTCAAAGACAAGAACGTTCATAAATTATAAAATTACCTGTGTGAGCTATTTGAAGGGAAGAGATGAGATGATAGGAATGGCATCTTCTTTTCCACACACAGCTCGGACATGTTACTAAGTACAGCCTCACTGCAGAATGGGGTAAAGACGGTACTGCACAAGATAATTAGATGTTAATAAGATCGAAGGGCCAAGGTGTTAATAAGATCAAATTCCTTTAGATTGCATGAAGTCATAAGTACCATAGTACCTGAAGGAGATCATCTCAGAGTCAGGCTTCGATTCTGGCATGAGAAGTAAATGCAGTTGCTTTACTTTGGCTGCATCCATTGGGCAGAAAATCTCAGAGGACGGAAGCAGTTGATTTCTATCTCCAAACAAGGTAATTGAAAATTGTGTCATGACTCAAGCGACATAAGAAAATGGGATCATTTAGGAAAAGATAAATATAAGTATTTTTATCGTACCTGTCTCTGATATACTCCTCATGGAAGCGTTTGGTCATAAATCAAACGGGGCATTCATCTTAGAAATTCCTGAAACCTAATGGTGAGCGTGATACAAACTTCAGTTAAATCAGATATTGCATTTGTTGGATTAACACGACTGTGAAATCTGCCAGCCTGGTTTAGTAGTATAAGCCAGCCAAAACTGTAGTATTCTGGGAACCTAAGGGAAAGAAATACCTGATATGCTTTAGATGACTTCATAAGCTCATTGTTTGTCACGGCAGCTTCCGTCTTTGTATTACCAGTTGTGTTGGCATCATCGCCCCATGCATCAGATGTCAATGGTTCATACCTGCTTATGCTACTACATATCAGTCATAGATTAAATTGCATCATTGTAAGGGTACATATAAGAGCACAGTCATTCGCACCCTGTCCCGTATTTGACATTCTTGGTGAACATCTCCCCCTCATCATCAGCATGAGAATAATCTGGCATGAATGCTAAGTTCGCATAGGCCTGCCCGGGAGCAGATCTGAATGGACGCAAAATACAAGCAGTTAAGGGCAGGAAACAAACCAATACAGAATATGGAAACAAAGCATCTCTTGATAGTTGCTTTACATTTCGAGGCGCGTAGGTGGTTTGTCATCAGGCTGGTGGGTGAGCTCCGAGGGGGAAAGGGGATGGTTGCGGGAGATGAGATCCTCGCTGCCAGACGCATTGCGCCCAGGATGAGGAAACGGTGGTGATGGAGCCTCGACAAGCGGAGTACTCACGTCATCGACTTCCACCGTGATGAACCGAAATGCTTCATCAGGCAACTGATACACTTGATCAAAGTATACACGTCCTAGTCCCTTTGTTCCCCAGTCGACGCCATAAGAGTTTTGAAACACAAGATATGGACGTCCCTTTCTCTCCCCATACCCAACGAACATGACAATGTGGGTTGCCAGTGCAGGTTCATCATCTCTGAGAGGAGGGTTCATCTCGTAGATGTCGCCCCCAAGATGGCTGAAGTCTTCTCGGACCGGGAAAGTGCCCATGAGTGGGATGCGGCGCTCGATCATGTTGAACACTTGGTATAATGCACAAAGAGACACTCATACCTGGATATGCGCACTCGTACCTCTTGGCCATTGTGGTTAGCAATCACACCCTGATTCCGGATAATCTCGAGAGCTTGATTACTCGGGAAAAATTTTGATCGCTGCCAAGCGGCACCATGACCTCATTTGTGTAATCATTGACAAAGGAATCTACATTGATCACAACTCCCTTCAGTTGCAACTCCACCATAGACGCGATTGCGTTGAAGACGCAGGTCGGCCCCTTTTGAGTCCGAACTTCGGGGAGCTCAAAAGTAACACGTTCGTAATCATCTTCTTCATCGTTAATCTCTGTTTCCTACCAACAATAAGCAGAGCAAGTATCAAGTAGGATCTATCGAGACGCTAGTGCTCACCTATAGCAAGGAGGGACCAACTTACAAGGAAAAATATATCAGCCGGGGCATATCCACGTCCTTGATTATTCATCTGTGCTTCCTGTGAACATAAATCAGAGCGACCACAAAACAAAATACATGTGCAATCGCTGTTAAATGGTACAACCTCTGTTCCGCATTGTAAGCCGTTTTGGCTAACTAATTTAGTTTGAAACGGCTTATAACGGAACAGAGGGAGTAGTGTATTTTGGTTTGGCGCCATGCCAGCGTTATATGTAAGATATCCAAATCTGTGATTACCTTGAAATTTTGATGGAAGCAAAGCGGCACCTTAAGCTTCTTTAAGCAGTTAGCCATAAAGGATTCACAATTGGTCACAACTCTCTTCGCGTACGCCAATGCGTTGAACGCATAGGAGCGCCCCTCTTGAGTCCAAACTGTGGGGAGCTCAAGAATTATCCATTTTCCTGGTTTATTCATCGTTTCTTTCTGTGAACATAAACAAGAGTGATCATCCCGCAAAAACAAAGAGTGATCATCGCCTACAATAGCGATCATCCAACATGATCTCTCTTCAAACACTACTGTTGAACAAGTGGCAAATTAAAGACAGGAACTGATCTAAGAGGACCAACTTACAAGTGAAGATATATCTACCACGATATATTTGCGATCACGACCTTGCTCATTCAAAGCCTCTTCCTATCAACATAAACAAAAGAGCGATCATTAAAACAAGGTCTCTTCAAGCGCTCGTGCTCAGTAAGTGTTAAATGCAAGAAGAGGAACCAACTTACATGTGAAGATATATCTACCACAGCGTATTTGTAATCATCTTCATGACTATATGTCGTTCCTTCCTGTCAATATAGAAAAGATCGATCATCAAACAAGGTCGATTCGAACGGTGCCATGCACCAAGTGGCAAATTACAGGAACTGTTGTAAGGGAGGTCAGCTTACATGTGACGATAAATGTGCCACAAACTGTTTGCTGTACGCATGTGTTTGATTACTCATCGTTGCTTCCTGTCAACAAAACAAAGCGATTATCAAACAGTGTTTCTTCAAACACTAGCGCGCACCGACCAAGACAGGCATGGGTACAAAGGGCTCATCTTAACAAGGGGGAAGAATAAAACATGGTTTCAGCAAACCAAGCTTATGATTTTTCATAGAGCTGGTCGGATGTTCAAGCTGCTAAACATCTGCATATTTCAAACAGACGGCAAAACCAAAAGCAGAGCAAGAAGATGAAGTCAAGACCTATGTAACCTATTAATCTCATGTTGATGGAGATAATTAACCTTTGAGGTCTATTTAGACGAAGGAATCCCTCCCCGACACTTGTTGTCCTTAAAGTTGACATTAAGAAACGACTACGGTTCCATGATTCCATCCGAACCACCCGCAATGGCGGGCGAGTAGCCGAGTACACACATCTGAACCTCCCCGCCGTTTGGCGCCGGCGGCGGCGTGGACTCATGTTCGTTGACGGAGCCACCACAATGGTGCGTGAGTCGTACGGAGCTGTTCTTCTACAGCGAGCGGGGCTACTGCAGTTCAGCAGCGCCTCTCCGTCGACTGGTCGACATTGACAACGGTGCTGCCTCGATTCTGACTATCGCCTCCCCTACTCCGGTGGGATTGAGTTTGCCGGAGCCACCTGTTGTGTAATTGGCTGTTCATGCCTGCTTGGAATTTATCACAACCGGTGGGGGCTGATGAGTAATCCCACCGTCTTGTAGAAGAAAAAATGTTACCAGCTCACCACCAAGCGCGTGTGACGCCGTCCGCGACCTCGGTCGCTCTCATCCGACGAGCCAGCCAGTGCACGGACCGCCGCCTCCACCACGGCGGCTCGCCAATTCGGCCTAGTCAAACAAACGAAACCATGGACGACCCCCCCCCCAGCACACACACACACACATCATGCGCATAATCCGAAGAGGCCCAATCACTCGGTGCAAGCAGACGCTAACAAATTGTCCAATTCAGATACAGAGAGGAGGAGGAGGACGGGAAAGTAGACACCACCTGTGCCGTGGCCCTTGTGCGCAACAAAATGGAGAGTGGATGCTGACGATGCCGATGGAGACCGTGGCCGGTCGAGAACAAAGGAGAGGAGAGCTGGAAGTCGGCGGCGGGACGAGACGAGGGAAGCTCGGAGGAGGGTGTTCTGCTCGGGGCGCGATCGGCCCGAGCTCTCGGTCGAGAACAAAATGGAGAGTTGGAGGTGTGGAGGAGAGGTGAGCGGGGACGAGAGAAAAAGAGACGGAAGGGTTTTCGGCGTCGGAATCCGCGTTACGCGAGGGAAAAGATGCTGTGCTGCTCGGGGCGCGATCAGAGTTGGAATAACCAAGGAGAGAGTTGGAGGTGGTGGCGGGTGGCGGCTGAGACAGAAAAAAAGACCTTTTTTTTTTTGAATTTAATGCGTAACCTGCTTAGCGTTGAGTTATTGGGCTCGGCCCAACTTCATGGCAGAACCTTTTGTTTTTACGTGGAAACATCAGCCATCCCAGCGACCCAGCGTCGTCAGCTTATATACTCCTGGGAGGAGAGTCCATCAAAGAGCACGTCACATCCAGAGCGCAGCTTACTTTGCTTTCTCGTCATGTGCTGTTTCGGGTTGTACGTACTGTTTTGGGTGGCGTTCTACGTACAAACATTTTTTTGAGATTTAAACATGTTTTAAGTTGTATGTACTGTTTCGTGTGGCGTTTTTAAAAAATGTACAAATTTGGAAAAAAAATCAATTTTGGAACTATTTTTAAAATAGAACCATTTTTAAAATTTGGAACCAATTTCAAAATAGAACCATTTTAAAATACTTGGAAACATTTTCAAAATAGAACGATTTTTTAAATTCGGAACCATTTTTTAATTTGAAACCGTTTTCATAATGGAACCATTTTTTATTTTGGAATCATTTTCAAAATGGAACCATTTTTACATTTCGAACCATTTTCAATGGAACCATTTTTGAAAAATAATTTTTAGTTTGGAACCATTTTAAATTCGGAACCATTTTTAAATTTGGAACCATTTTCAAAATAAAACCATTTTTAAATTTAGAACCATTTTCAATGGAACCATTTTTTAAAATGAACAATTCTTAAATTGGAACCATTTTAAAATTTGGAACCATTTTAAATTTGGAATCATTTTTTAATTTGGAACCATTTTCAAAATGGAACCATTTTTAAAATTTGGAACCATTTTTTATTTTGGAACCATTTTTTAATTTGGACCCATTTTCAAAATGGAACCATTTTTTAAATTGGAAATCATTTTAAAAAATGAACTATTTTAAATTTGGAACCATTTTAGAAAAAGAACAATTCTCAAATTGGAACCATTTTTAATTTAGAACCATTTTTAATTCGGAACCATTTTTAAGTTTGGGACTATTTTCAAAATGGAACCATTTTAAATTTGGAACTATTTTCAAAATGGAACCATTTTAAAAAATGAACCATTTTTAAATATGGAACCATTTTAAATTTGGACCATTTTTTAATTTGGAACCATTTTTAATTCGGAACCATTTTCAAAATGGAACCATTTTTTATTTTGGAACATTTTCAAAATGGAACCATTTTAGAAATGAAACCATTTTTTAATTTGGAACAATTTTCAAAATTGAACCATTTTTAACATATGAAACATTTTTAATTTTGAACCATTTTTAAATTTGGAACCATTTTTAAATTTAGATTAAACCCATTTTTAAATGGATCAATTATGAAGTTGGAACCATTTTCAAAATGGAACAATTTTTAAATTACGAACCATTTCTAAAAAATGGAACCATTTTCATTTTTTAAATATGAACAATTTTTAATTTTGAAACTATTTGCGAAATAGAACCATTTTTAATTTTGGAACCATTTTCAAAATAGAACCATTTTAATTTCCGTTCACTGTCATTTTTTGTTCACTTTTAAAATCGGATTCATTTTCAAAAAATCGGAATCATTTTCTAAAAAGAACCATATCAAAAGTCGGAACTATTTTAAAATGGTTTTTTAAATAGTTCTGATTAAAAAATAAAACTAAACTAAATAATCAGAAAAGAAAGAAATGAAACAATGAAATGGAAAACAAAAAAGAAACGGAAAAAGAAATAAGAACCGAATACCCCCAAACTGCAATACAACGGAGAATAATGATTGATCAGCACAGAGACGAGCCTAGCCCAGCGGCTAGCGACCTGACATGGTAAGTGCCCGTCCCAGTTCAAATCTCCTTGTACCTATTTTCTTCTCTTTTCTTTCTCTGGTGAGAAGCACTAATGGGCCGGCCCAAATTAGCGCAGGAGGGTACGCGGAGGTAAGCAAGCATCGCGGTATGCGATATATAGGTTTCGCCAAGGTTTTGGACGGACAGCTGGTCGCGAGGTGAGGAGGGTGTAGGCAATACTGGGCCCTGGGTCGGTTTTTGGAAACGAAACACTAATTCCAGGTTAAATAACCCATTAATATTGGCCCAGTTTATTTCATCTGACCCAGACTACAGAAAACTGCAATGCGTAACAACGAAAACTAAAAGGCCAAAAAGGAAACAAAAAGAGGGGCCTGGAGTTTTTCTCCCCATCTAAAGCAATAAGAAAAGCAGGCTAGGCTGCCTTTTCGTCAAAAAAAAAAACTGCAATGCGTCGTGGCGCTGTTTGGAGTCACGCTCCGCCCACTGCTGTGGTCGCCACTATGCGAAGTTGCGGACCCAGCGTCAGTACGAATCCTGACATGTGGGCCCGGGCACAGTACGAACCACGGTTCCGCGACTGGGTGTGCCTCGACCCTCGACAAAGGAAGCGGCTTGCCATTTACCTGGACGATCGACGTTGACGGCGTGCGGGGATTGCGTCCAGTTCCACGCTGGTGTTCTTGAAGCACTGTTGCAGGCCGGCGGCGACGGAAGCTCGCGTGGAGGCGCATGAAAGGGCGGCGGTGACTCTCGGCGTTCCTTCATATGCCGCATGACAAGGAGCAGCCACGACAGCTCGCCGCCGTTTGTTGTTGAGCACCATGGTGTCAGCACGAGGGAGTTTGACGTGGTGGTGGCTTGCTCGGATGACGCTGCAGTGTGCCGGCACTTGCCGGGCCCCCAACACGAACATCAGCGCCTTTTTCTCATGGCCTCGCCGCCTCAGCCTCCATCACGTCCCCTCCTGCGCGACAGCCCGGCCGCCGCCTCACGGCTCCGTTTTGGAGCTCCCCAACACGCACTCCGGCACCAGCACTGCAGTCGCCGGTGCCCCGCCAATTCTCTCTTCTCCCTCCTGTCCTCCTGGTCCATGGCCCGCGTGAGGATCTGTGGCTCGCAACCGGAGGGAGGGAATTGGAGCTCGACGCACACACTCCGGGATAAACCGGCGCGCTTTATCTCCAATATTATTTCTCGCTTCGCGTGTGCGCGTGCCGCGTGCTAATTACCGGAAGTCTAGTCCTGGGCGTCTGAGAGAACTTGAGATTGGAGAGTGGGTGAAGAGGAGAGCGGATTAATGGCACCCGCCCTCGCCTGCTCCCGTTTTTATTGCATGTGTTGGGAGCGATCAGTGCCATTTAATGCGTGGGTCAGTCCATTTTCAGATACTCCCTCCGTTCTCAAATAAGTGGACGTTTAGCATTCGAATTTTTCCACAAAACAGTATACTTCTACCTTTTTAATGTAGATAATAATGCTTCTCTCTCATCACACGGAATCAATTCCAATAACATTCAACTTTTTTTCTACATGCACTTAACTCATTGGAGGTGGGGTAACTAAAAAGGAGAGAGATGGTGCTAAAAAGGAGAGAGATGGTGGCTGCATTTTCCAATGCATTTTCTACTCCTCCCTATAATTTGTTTTAAAATTTCTAGATGTCCACTTATTTGAGCACCGAGAGAGTATTAGCTATACTATTGCGTATACATGGTACAGGGATGGAAATTTATTGCCGATAGGGTGTTGTTGAGAGATTGTCATTATTGCGACGGAGGTAGCTACATCATGTGCGAGTGGGCGTGGTGGAGCATCATGTACCAGTTGGAATCGGTTTGGAAGCAAGAATTCGATGGAGTTCCAATCTCTACTGCATTAGGATGCCCAGTTAATTAAATTCTGGTGGTGCCCAGATGAAAAAGGTTAACCTGTGAGTATAATAAAAACATACCTGCAGATTTGGGACATGTCTTGCCTTTTAAATGAATATAGTGTCGTTTCATCCTGAGATTAATGGCAAGAAAACAGGGAGCATTGAGATTAACAGCTAACTGGAGTACTTGATTCATAAAACATAGGGCTACATTGATGATGAACGCTTGATGCGCATTGCACTGACATAGAAGTGCTAGCTCTGTGAGCTCTTCCTAGTAGGCGTAAAGACAAAACCTAAGTGAAAAGCATTAGCTCTATGAGCTGTAAGATGTGAGATTAATCCCACATGAGCTAGCTAATCCTAGTACACACTCTCCGTTCTTGGCACAATCGTCAGGACCTCGCGTAGATAGCTAGAGCTAACACGAGCTGCTTAATGCTCATGAGAAGAATCCCTATGCTAATGCACATCAGTGCCTTCGTCGTGCCATCTCCTTCGTTGCGGTGTTCTTTCCCCGCCGATCTGCAGGCTAAGGTGGACGTCACACGGACAATGTCCTGAAGTCACAGACTGGAAAAGTGAGGCATTGCCCGGCCGGAACAGTACAGGAATGCGAGCTCGGCGCGTTAACTGAACCATGCATAGGAGAACCCCACAGCGGGGAAGCGGGGCGCGACCTGGACGCGGAGTCGCGGAGATTGTAGGAGCCGTCGCCGTGATCCACGACAGGGGGCGCGGGACTTCAAAGCCTCCCCGGAGAGATCAAACTCGAAGAAGTCCCCGCCGAGACAGCGACGCGCGCCTGTGCCGTCGAGCGCCCAGTGAATCTCGGCGGCGCTGAGCTTGGTCACAGCCCATGCCGCTGCGGTGCCGTCAAGAACCTGGAAGGAAGGAGATGTTGGCCGTGCGGGCGTCGCGGCAAGGCGAGGCGAGTGAGAAGGCCCTCGGTGAAATTGGTGGGGCTCGGCATGGAGAGCCAAGAGCCAAGAACGCGAGGCACTCTCGCTCTCGGCGCGGCTGCACCCGCGCGGCGATGGACGGAGGCGTCCGGCCTAGTAGTAAAGGAGGTTGCCGCATAGGAGCTCGAAGATGCATCCATGGTGGAGAGCAAGGGCGGGCTTGACATTGGACCTGAGGTCACCGGTCGGGTTCCCGTTGCTTGTCGAACCGTGGTACAGATCCGTGCATTAAATGCCATCGTCCCAACTGTCCCTGCCACTGGCGCGGTGCTCTCTCTCCTCTGGTACAGGATGCATTCGGCCGCATTCATATGATTGGGGTGGTATTTCCTCCGTCATTTACCATCGCTTATACAATGCCAGTTATGACGTCAGTAAGAGAAACGGAGGAATGAAGTTTAATATGATAACCGGACCAAGCGCGCTCCGGCTCACAATGGAGTTTTCAGGGTGAAGAGCAGGTAGCTAGAGAAAAGAGACGACCGGGCTGCGTATATGGGAGAGACAGATGGATATGACGTGTTGGATAGTCTAGTCAACGAGCGTAGATTAGATGTGTGTGTGTGTGTGCGTGTTTTTTTAAGTGTAGAGATATAAGAGATGTGTTTACTAGACCTCTGCATCCCTCATTTTTCCCTTGTAACTTCGCCATTCGCAATAAATCAAGTGAAGCATGGGTTTGGGTTTTCCCTTTTCAGAGAAAAGTTAGTAAGCGGATAATACCGTTTCCATAATTTTCTGGTACCAAGCTTATCGCATACCTGGATGATTCATCAAAACCAAGCTATCAGTGACATTTATGCAATGGAAAAATAGCGTGCTAAGTAAATTATTAGTGGCAGCCCGCAGCCCTCATATAATCGGCTATTTCATCACTATAGCCCTTCATGATACACCAGCTATCATTGATGTTTAAGCAATCAAAAAATAACGTGCAATAACAAATAGCACTCTCAGAATTCGCAATTTTGTTGCTATAGCGGGCTACAATCATGCTCTAGCACGCATGCAAACGCGCGCTCGCACACATCCAAGCATGCGCGCGCACGAACACATATATATCTATATATGTATATAGCTACGATATAGCCGTGTTGCGATAGCGGGCCCCCTTTTTTCTCTCCTTCCTAGTTTCAATTGCTTTGTAATGAGCCTTGTTATTTCTCTTGAGCAATCAATGGAAATGCGAGTAGCTGGTTTGGAAAAATATATATAGGTATCTCTACTTCCTTAGGTTGCAAGGGATTTTTTTCGGTAGCTAAGCTGTATTATTTATGGGGCAAATTACATATGCATCAGTTCACGCCGTGTCACTACTTTTTCTTAAATTGGAAAAAGGATACTACTTTGGGCACTTCGTTACATCTCTACCACTCTACGCAATTGACGTTGGTTGTCGTTGGGTCTGACCAACAATTGCCGTATGTTTGACTCGTTTATGACACATGGGACCGAATATACGTAGTCATTTAGACCATTATCGTTAGCTCCACTACTACATCATTAGACGGCGCGCAGGGAGGTCTCGGCTAAACGCTTTGCACGGATATGTGCACAAATATGGACCAAAAAGATGGGTGGGGCCGACACAACGGTAAGGATGTGGGTAGCAAATATTTGCAGCTCTAGAGCCTCATAAATCAACCGTTCGTCACCCTGAAGGGTAAGATTTGAAATTTGTTTCTTCAGCTTGTTAGCGATTTGAATCTTTTAATGATCATGAGGATATGTTTAGTTAACTGTAGGACATCGGCTGTATCCGGACTTGTATTGAAGATCGGCACCGGTGTCAAACTGAACACTATCAGACGGTAGAATTATAGTTACCATAAGCTTTGAATACAGACTGAGAGTAGAGGCAACAGAACTGGTCTTATAACATTTGTAAATGGAATTTGATAAGTTCCGCAAAACGGATATTTTCATTCATTCTCATTTAAATCGACTTCTAAGGCATGTGAAGTACCAGTTGTGAACAGATCCCTTGGCAGAGTATCAACTTGAGATTCTTCGTTCACCCTCCAGGAGTTTGGTTCTTTTGTTTCTATATCAGAATACGACGTAGAGGCTGAGCCTGCCGATTGATCAAACTAGCCAACTAAGGGGCCATTCACTTCTATAGAAAAATAGGTGTGCTGCGCGAAAGCTTCTCTTTATGAAAACCCCTTTTACTAGATATACAAGTACCAGACAGGTTTCAGATGTACCTGCGGCAAATTCACATGGGAGAAGATGAAGATTAAATGACCTTTGTTTCCATGAAGTCCCTGGCACGTCGACAAGAAAGCAGAGGAGAGACGGAGGTCTGCCGCGTACTTAGATCTCGTGCCCCGCTAGAGGAAAGGCACGTTGTGCCTCGATGCCAGCATCCACCATCTATCCCCGTCCAACAGGTAGCAACGCCTAACAGCCAAAGGATTATTTCTTTCGCAATTCGAACCAAGCCAGACAACGAGGCGGGAAGGGGGAAAATTACGCGTGCACAGAGGTGTGCCACCGGCGCCGCCATGGAAAAGGGGGGGGGTGGGGGGGGATAAGGCTCCAATGTCGGCCACCGAACAAAACTACTGCACCGACAATCCCTCCGCTCCCACTATGTCGGGCTTCTCCTCTCGCCCCACAGCGGCGACGACTCCTCCCCGTGCCGTTTTGGGGGCTCCTCCGCCCCACTCTGCTGACACTCTTCGCACGGTCTGTGACCACTCCCTGCAGGTAGTCAGTGTTGCTAGCTTTGCTGATTTGTGTGATATGGGTTCTTTTATTGATGGTCCTGCTGTGTGTTGCCATGAACTTTGATAAGTAGACGAGGGGATGTAATGCATATATATACTCCAGAATTGGTTACTTCCAGTTCGATTCATCTTATACTTGAGAATTTTTCATATGCATATGGATTGTTCTTTAGCTAGTAGTGCAATTACTTTAGGCCAAATCATGTTGTGGTAATATTCGGTAATGAACTGCTAACCTTGTTGTGTGCAATTGGGTAACATATCTATTGTCCTATTTGACAGGATTCTTGCTGCTTGGCAAGATGTGTTGCGCAATTTGACAAGATTAGATTATTGTTGTGCATTCGAGTTGTGCAATGGTAGAAATTCACAAGGGGATGCCCCAAGTTGGTTTGTCAAGCTTCATGCGCTGAGATGTAAAGGGCCAAACATTCCACTTACACACTCAACACCCCTCCTCACATGTGACGGAAAGGGAGAGGACAACATGTGTAAACTTAGAGATAGGCGCATGAAGATAAATGAGCCTTGTTTGTGGACGGAAGGGGCATCAGTAATTTTTAGTAAAACTGCACCACACATGACTCGAACTCGAGACCTTGGCTCTGATACCATGTCAAATGTCAAGTTTCATGTGCTGCCACTATTCCAAAAGATCGATCTGATGGAACGAGCCAGACAATCCACTTATACACTCAACAGGTATGAGGTTCAGAAATCGAGATGAAGCTTGGGTGTTTTGGCTTGCATATGAGGGTCGTGCAGGGTTTGATGTGAGGCAGAGAAACAAACATGTAAGTGAGTTTGATGGTCAAGTGACTTCATGAAAGTTTGTTTGTTTTAATGAGGGTGTTCGAAATAATGAGATAATAATAGATCATAGACCAAATTATTTTATTTTACAACGGAAAAGTAAATCTATTTAACCGAGGTGCACAACTAAATCGCTGGCAACCAAGTCAGATACAAAATGAGGGGCAACATCAGCCCAACCAGAACATTCGATCTCATGAAGAGAACCAAACCGATCCACTCCAAGGCGATAGGCAGATTTCACAGAAAAATACCCTTCTTATCATAATGCTAAGCCATGCTATATCTTCCATCCCTTGACGAACATGAATTGAGAGAATATCCTCCATGTCCTCGGCGACATAAATAGCTCTCAATACCTCTTGTCCCACTATACCGTGGTAGGATCTAGCAAATCTGAAACTTCCAGGGGCTATTCCATTTCATCTGGTGTACGAACTCACCTTGTTACTCCCCTTGGGATCCAAGGGTCACGCCAAACATCAATATTTTCACCCGACCCTACTCTCCAAATAATACCCTCCTTCAACAACTCCAAGCCCCTCAAGATACTTCTCCAGGTGTATGACATTGATGGTTTCGGAGTCGCCTGCAGAATGGTACTATCGAGGAAGTACATAGCTTTTAGTACAATACAACACAAAGAGCCTGGATTTTGCAACAGCCGCCACCCTTGTTTAGATAGCATAGCCGAATTAAATATGTGTAACTCTCGGAATCCCATACCTCCATTCTGTTTTGATTGAGTCATCTTCTCCCAACAATCCAATGGCATCTATTCTTTTCGTCTTGCTGACTCCACCAATACCTACAGATCATTTGACTAATCTCATCACACAAACTTTTTGTGCGATCATAACATGACATAGCATAAGTGGGGATGGCCTGTGCCACTGCTTTGATCATGATCTCCTTTCCAGCTTTAGACAGTAATCTCTCTTACCACCCCTTAATCTTTTGCCAAATCCGTTCTTTTAAATACTCAAACTCCTTACTTTTAGAAGCCCCAAGATGTACCGGCAAATCTAAATATCTGTCATTCATAGATTCCCTCGGAATACCCAACACACCAAGCACCACTTTCTTTGACCTACGAGAGGTACCTTTGCTGAATATTGCAGATGATTTATCTTTATTGATTAGTTGTCCCGACTGAATTTCATACAGAGCAAGGATTTGTTTTAACTTGACCGCATTCTCCTCGTTTGCTCACATAACAATCAACAAGTCATCCGCAAAAAATAAATGATTAATCTTTGGTGTTGTTGGGCAGAGCTTGATACCTTGGATCGACCCCTCCTCCAATGCATGGCTCAACAAAGCCGATAGACCTTCCGCACATAGGATGAAAAGATAAGGGGACAGCGGGTCCCCTTGCCTCAGTCCTCTCTCTGGCCTAAAGGGTTCCATCAAGTTTTTATTCACCTTGACTCTATATGTTACTTGGATCCAAGCTTCAGCAAAACCTAGTTTCCTCATCATACTTTCCAAGAAAGACCATTCAACACGGTCATATTCCTTACTCATATCCAGCTTCACTGCTACCATGCCATCTCTCCCACCTTTTCTACGATGCATCATGTGTGTAATCTCATAAGCCAAGAGCACATTGTCCGTGATCAAACGGCCAGGAACAAATGCAGATTGGATTGGGGAGATAATATGTGGAAGAATGACCTTTAAGCGATTTGCCATAACTTTGGAGATAAGTTTGTATAACACATTGCACAGGCTAATCGGTCTGAACTCAGTAATCCTTTCAGGATTTTTCACTTTGGGAATAAGAACTATATTCGTGTCATTCCAGCCCATCGGCATTTGCCCTCCATTCAAAACAGCCAGCACTTCATTCTGAATTTTCGGAGCCAACATATTCCAAATTATTTTATAAAAATGGCCGGCATACCATCCGGACCCGATGCTTTCAAATTCCCCATAGAATCCAATGCCTCCCTCATCTCTTTGCTGGCAAACTCACGGGTAAAGGAACAATTCGTCTCCTCCGTAACCACATTTTGGACATGAGAAAAAAATCCATCGCTTTGCGGTCCTGAAGAAGACATAAACAACCTTTTGTAATGGCTAGTAATGAAATGCCCAATTTCTTCCTCCTTCTCCACTATACCCCCTCCCTCTCTCCTCAATTTCTTTATGTGATTCATTCTCTTCCTTTCCGAAGCAAAAGCATGGAAATAGTCGGTATTACGATCTCCATATTTAAGCCAATTTGCATGTGCTCGCTGTTGCCAAAACAGACTACGTTGGTCTTCAAGCCTGCCCATCTTGTACCGAAGGACATGCTCCCTGGAGACCCGTCCTTGACTGATCGGACCACGCCTACATTTCTCCAACTCTTTTTTTTCTCTTTTAATACGTTGTTTCAACTCACCAATTACTTCTTTGTCCCACATCCAAAGTTTCTTCCCAACATGTTTAACCGACTCATTCACTGAACAAGCACCATCTTCAAAAGCTGTATTCCACGGATCTTGGACCATTTGGATACAATCTTCTTCCTGCAACCACGATGCTTCAAAACGAAAAGTTGATTCCCCAACCGGTATTTTTTCAGAAACAACCTGTTCATTTAAAATCGCCACCACTGGTCTATGGTCTGAATGACGAGTCCCCGTTTATTATTTTGTACAAGGGGAACATACACCTCCAGGCCACATTTGCAACTGCACGATCCAACCTTTCCCTCACATATCCCTGAGCTAGATGCCAATTGTTCCTCCAGGTGAAAGCATCCCCGACAAAACCCAAATCTTCCAAATTGGAGTCCTCAACGCGTCCATACACCCTGCAGACCGAATCGGCCCCCCTCCTTCTCATGGGAAAACAAAATCTCATTCAAATCACCCATACACAACCATGTGAGATCTGCTTGTGCCTTTAGGGTTCTCAACAATTTCCAGGTATTCTCCTTCTAACCAGATCTCGACTCCCCATAAATTCCTGTGAATCTCCACTTACTACCATTTTCCTCGACAACATTCACATTAATGTGATATCTCCCCTTCCATCGCAGTTCAACATTCACACCCCGTCGCCAGAAAAGAGCAAGACCACCACCCCTTTTCACTGGATCCACCACAATCATATGTGGCATATCTAGACTCCACCTGAAACAATCCATCTCCTTCTCCGTCAATTTAGTTTCTGACAAGAAGAAGATGTCGGGATCTTCTGCCTTCTTTAGATCGTGAAGGCCACGAACAGCTAGCTGATTCTCAAGCCCCCGGCCATTCTAGGATGCACAATTCATTGATGCACGCATGGTTGTTCCGGCAGTACCACCAACAATTGAAGAACTGAATTGGGTTGCTACTGATTGTCTCTTCCTATCTTGGGAGTTAGCGATTACCTTCTCCACCTCCTCCTTTCTCGTGCATTCTTCTCTCATGATCTCAACAGCTCTCTGACGCAGAGGGGCTATCTCTGGATAAAGACTCTCGTTCTGCACTTCACTGCCCACGAGTGCCTGCAAAGACCTAGGATTTGCAGTGGCTCTCCGGACAATTCTCTGGAGACGATGCCGACCATTTATCCCCCCTCCAAGAGACCCCCACAAGGGAGAGCATCATCGCTGGACTCTGGGCGCGCCCGAGTGGCCGGGCGATCCACTATCCTGGCCGCCACGATGACGTGCCCTCCGCCGGTAGCAAGGGCCAAAATATGGTGGAAAATTTTGGATGGGAAGCTGAACTCTCTTCGAAAACAGTAGGGCTGCGAGACTTACGGAAAAGAAGGGCGATGGGACCAGGAACCCAAGACTGGGGCGATCAGGACGAGGACGGCGACCCAGATTCATATCGCCACCAAAATCGCCTCAGAACTCGAACCATCACCCACGGGACGGACCAAAGTCTTTCTTCCATTTACCGAAGTATTAGAGCTAAAAGATAAACTGCTCCCCCACGTGGTGATGATGATATTTATGATGATTTGTTCTAGCATTTAAAAACTTGTTAGATAGTTTTTTTTGGACATTGTTGACCTGTATTTTGGTAGGGTAGACGGGCAAATTTTAATATTTCGTGGCCGAATTGTATAAATAGAATGGCCAAATCTATGCATTGGAATGAATATGTAAGAACAAATTTCTATGGTAAAAGTTTTCAAATTTCAGTTGTTAAGACCTACAAACGTATTGAGCTTTTGCTTGTGTAATGTTTCCTTACAAGTTTTCAAAGGATTTCAGATTTTGCTTCACTAATCTGTCATTGTAATGTATGGCTCAGATTTTTCTTTTTTGCTTGTTGTTTGCTAAACTAAAGCTCTGTGTGTTCTCTGCCTGAAGTAAGAAATGTGCTACGAATTGTTGCTTGCAAGCTGCAAGGATGTACTCCCTCTGTTCCAAATTAGATGACTTTTATTTGTTCAAATATATGGATGTATCTAGTGATTACCCTCAAGAGCAAGGGATCACCGTAGCACCTCTCAATGTGGAAGTAAGGTATCGATCCGCAGGAGCAAGAAGGAAAAGTTATCTATTCCCTACAACTAAAGTGTCACAAGTTTTAGTTGATTATGCACTAAACAAGTTTAAGGAGCAAGGTGGTTGATTGATGGATGGAAGTTTAATGTAACTAAGCAAGAATGTAAAAGTGTCCCAATCCTCTTCAATGCAAGAGGACAAGACAAAGGTTTTCTCTTATAGGAACAATGGACATGGGTTCATGGGTTCACTTAATCCTCTCCCTCTCTCATCTACGGTGATTATCATGTTATAGATAAAGTACACATAATTGTCATGTTTTAATGGTAGCTTTTATGACGGCTATATGTCCTAAAACACATAGTTGAAAGAAGTACTCATTTGTGTTGCTAGGTCACCCCTCGCAAGGCTAGCGTGGTTGCTGTCACTCCCACATCATACTCTTCCTTTTTTACCCCCAGATAAAGAATGTTGGGCGACATTACTGTCACTTAATGTCTATGCCTTCTGTTACTAGGCCACTCTCTACCCACATACATCATACTTCATAATGGACAATATTCTAAACACTAGTGTAATGATTCATATTTCGTGTGTATGACCACATCTCTCTCATCTATCCATACTTGGTGGTGTCAATCACCTCGTGACAAGGATAAACAAGGCATTACGCATAAATCAAACCATCACATGTATCATAGAATATCTCCAAAGTATGACAAGTCATAAAAGATCCAACACAACGGTAGATGCATAACAAATATCATCTCACACCACAATATCCACCATGAGAATTACATAGATGACCGTAATCATGTTCGACAGCTCATACGGTACTAATTAGTGAAGCTCAAAGAGAGGAGAGATACATAAGTTACCACCACAAACCCAAATCCAGGGGGTGGACTACTCCCCCTTCATCATGGTGATGATGGTGGAGAAGATCTTGCTGTAGATGTCGATGATGAACACGCCGGAGGGGGGGTGGAGCCCTCCGGAGGTGATTCCGGCGGCGTTTCCCCCCTCCGATCTTCTCCGGCGGCAGCCTTCTATCTCTCTGTTTCGTGGTTTTGTGTTTCTCCGCCGCCTCCTTTCGCGAAACGCCAGGGGACCTTTTTTATAGGCGTTTTTAGGTCAAGACGGAGTCGGTGGACGAAAGATCGACGGCAACGGAGCCACGAGGGCCAAAAGAGTGGGCCCCACGCGGCCACAGTACCTGGCCGCGTGGGCCACCCCCTTTCTGCCTTCTGGGCTCCGTTTGCTTGCTTCCTTCGCTCCGAGGTCTTCCTCCTTCCAAAATACTGACGCCTGTATTTTTCCATAATTTTTTGACGTCGTTTGGGTCCCTGAAACATAAAAGGAAAGAAATAGGGTTTTCTGCCTGCGCAGGGTTAATTCCATAAAAATAGGAAACAATTGATTTATTTCCTAAAATCATTAAATAACAGTAATATAACCCTTATATGATGCAAATATGATGGGAATATGAATAAAATAATGCAAAGTTCATGTATGCGTTTTACATGCATCATCTAGACATGTTATAAGTATAGATACATCCACATTTGGACAAAAGGAAATCATCTAATTTGGAACGGAGGGAGTACTTGTAATGTATTTCTTATGTTCAATTCATTTGCTGGAATAAACAATTTGTTATTGTTCTTATTTTTGTTCAATTATCTGCTGTTGTTTTGGTTCACAGTCTGTCTTTGTCCGTGAACCGAATGTCCGTGTCCCTGTGGCTACGAGCGGCAAGAAAAGTGGACGTCCGGAAATCGTCGCATGTGGGATTGTCGAGGAAGTTGTCGGAGGGGGTGCCGGTAGGGGAAGACGGGAGCGTTGGAGGGGCCGCCGGACGGAGCGGAGCGAGCCCGCGGCGGAGGTGCAGCTATCGGGGCTCCTCTCCCGCAGCGGCGGCAACGGCTGGACCGGCAGAGCTCGGCCCGAGAACGCCGACGAAGCATTTTCTCCTCCCTGAACGCGAGCGAAGGTCCCTGGCCGCGTGTCGTTGTTTGACTTGTTTGGCACTGAATCATTTTGCTGCCGTTGGATTAAAACGGACAGTAGATGATGTGGCTCGAGGCACGCCGTGACCTGACTCTAGCAAGGCACCAGATCTCGGTCTAGCAGAGAGTAGTTAGTGGGGAGTAGCTTAGAATAGTAAAATACATGTGTTACTATGCTATGTTACCACCTCTATAGTGGGAGTAACTTAGACTAGTAACATGTGTGTGGTGTCATACAACTTTCATTAATTAGATTGTAGACACATATTGCCTTGGGTTGTGTGATGTTACGGTATAATTACTCCATTTGTCTCTCTCTTTTTTAATTGCATGTCACATTATTATTTTTATCTACGTGGCACTTCTGTTACTATCTAAATTACTTCCACACTAGTTTAAAGCGAAAAGCCGAAAACGCTCGTCCCTAGGGATAACTCCTGTGTATTTTCTTTCTTCAGCCTTGCTCGCTAGTGGCTATTGCCGAACTGGCGATGCGAGGACATAAGAGGAAGGTTGTCCCAGTAAGCTGGCTGCTCAAGACGACGCTGGCGAGAGGGTGCGTCTCGCCGGCGACTTGAAGCGACATGATGAAGCTCCTTGCCAATTTGCCATCTACCCGACCGTTCAGAGAGAGTTGTCGCCAGGTCCTTGAAAAAAGAAACCGTGAGAGGAAGAACATTGTGCATCCCATGCAGCCTGTGAAATCCAACTCACCTAACCTGTAGAAAAAACAGCTTACATGCCATCATACAACCAATCAAGAGGCAGAGAGGATCGGCACACTACGGGAATCTAACGAGACGTCGACGGCCGGAAACCGTCGGCGTAGGCCAGAAGGCCGTCGGCGTAGACAAAGCCCGAGGGCGGCCGTCGGCGTAGACCCGTCGGCGTTTCGCCCCGTCGGCGTAGCCTAGTTGCCGTCGGCCTATGAAATGGCAGAATTTTGTTTAAATTTTTTTTTCAAATTTTTTTTTTGAATTTTTTTTGAATTGTATAACCACTTAATCGCATTAGAGACACATTTGTCTCTAAGCATTCTTAATTCTAATCTTAATTAATCGCTTCTACTAACACTTCCCCACAGGTCACCCATCCTCAGACTACTTCAGCCCCAGCACGCTTAACTTCTTAGTTCCTTCCCTATGAGCTACCTAGAAACAACAGATGCTTTACTGACAATAGTATCCTATCAATCCTATTAACCCATGGACTATGATATCACACATCTTTATTTTATGAATCCAAATAATTATTTAAATAAAAAGAAATGAATCATTAATAATAATCTTGAATTAAAATATTCTTAAATTCAAATAATAATTAACTTATTTGCCTTTTTCCATTTAATATTGAATAATTCATATCTACAAATCCGTAAATCAAAATTTGACAAATAATATGTCTAAATCGATTAGAAAAATGAGAGAAATCCAAATATGACATCCATATCATCCATAACCCAACTCTTGACAAGTTTCCCTCCGGCTTGTCCAATCGGGGACTATCACGCTATAAGTACATGTAAACTCCCTAGTGATAAGTGGATGCCGGTGAAGCAGGTCACACCCCGGAGTGCAATCTTTGTCATCCAAAACCCATAACACACTTTTACACACATGATATGTCACCCCCTAGCTTGTGGTGGGATCCCGACGCTCCGGAGCCCCTCTCCGGTGAAAACCTAGCCCCACTGGAGAAATACCAGACTTATACGACTAAAACCGGTACCGACGTCAAAATGGGGTAGCAAAGTGTAACTATTTGCTTGGTTGTGTTAGGCTAGTCCCTAGGAAGTCACAAGACAAAGGTATAACCCAACTCTTGACAAGATTTCCTCATGTTTGTCCGAGCTGGGACTTTCAGGCTATAAGTCATGAAACTCCCAAAAGAGAAGTGGATGCCGGTGAAGCAGGTCACACCCCGGAGTGCAATCTTTGCCATCCAAAACCCATAACACACATGGTATGGCACCCCCTAGCTTGTGGTGGGATCCTGACGCTCCGGAAACCCTCTCCGGTGAAAACCTAGCCCCGCTGGAGAAAAACCAGGCTTATGCCCACATGGTATGGATCCTGACACACATGGTATGACATCTACAACCCAAAACACACTTGTACCCACTTGGTATGGCACCACCTAACTTTTGGTTGGATTCCGACGCTCCGGAGCCCCTCTTCGGCGAAACACTAGTTTGAACATGGAAGTTTTTTAAATAATATAGTTTGAACAATGTGTATGATGATGTAGATCTACTTCTCCTCTTCGAAACGAGCTAAAGAATATCGAAATCCGAGTTCCAATGCAAAAGTTATGCTCAAAACGGTGAGTAAGTAAAAAAAACAGAGCTAGGTCGACGGCATTGCTGTCGCCGTAGCTCAAAAAAAAAAAAAACTAGGCCGACGGCAGCCGTCAGCGTAGCTAAAAAAAAAAGTTAGGCCCACAACATTGTCGTCGGCGTAGCTAAAAAAAAGGGAAGATCTAGCCTGGCCTGGTCGGAGTCTACGCCGACGGCCCCGACATTTGGCCGTCGGCGTAGGTCGTGACCGTCGGCGTCTTGAGTGTTTCCCGTAGTGGCAGGAGCCAGGAGGCAGAGAGAGAGGAGACGACCAGGTTTGGGAAGAGGACAACGATATGACGTGTGGGCCAGTCTAGGCAGCGAGAGTACTACGGTTACCGACTTACGGTATCACGCATCACCGGAACCCCGGAATAAAAACAAAGGCCAAGAAAAATAGATATCACGTGTGGGCCAGTCTAGTCAGGGTTAACCCCCGAAGCTGGAATTAAAAACTGAATAACACCGTCGCCGCCGTGCCCCTGCGACCGCCACCTATACACGGCCGTCGCTGCCGGATCTCCGCCGTCCGCCATAGGAACCTCTACACGCGCGTCTCTGCAGCGCTCTCCGGCGGCCGCGATGGGGTCCTCTACGCGCGCGTCGCGGACGAACCCGCGCACGGTGACACTCCACCGCCGAGACCAAGCATCGCAGTGTTCAATTGATGTATACATAGAAGGAGAGGGAAATGAAAGGAAAGCAGAACTCACTTTTGCTGTCCGTGGCGGGTCGGTGCCAAGAAGAAGCGAGCTGGTTGATGCCGATCGACTGTGCCGCGTTGAGAAGAAACAGAGAGCTGCGTTGAGAAGAAACAGAGAGCTGGAGGTCGATGGCGGCGCGGCGCGTCTTGGCGCCTAGACGTGGGAGCGCAGGATGATGATGTAGATCGTAGCGGCGATGACAAGACAATAGCAGTGAGTTGGTGGCGGCGGCGGCCGGCTTGTGCAACGAGATACTGAGACGAGAATTTGTTGTCTGACGAGGAAGGGGAGTATTTTAAAGACGAAGCTGTGCAGTTGTGCTCCGCGCTCGGTGAGGCGAGCGCCCCTTGGATGGACTCAGCTTGAGTGACGTTGAACCTCAAAGTCACGCCTGGACTTTGGCCCGATCTGGGCCTTCCAAAGAAGATCCAACGGAGATGAATGGCTGCAGGCAAAAGTTCTCCCAGCTTGAAACTTAGTATGTTTTTGAAATCTTTTTTTTTTAAATCTTGAAACTTAGTATGTTGTTTAATACAAAACTGTATTTCCAATTACGATGAAAAATTAACAGAATGTATAACGCAGTACGTAGGATTTAATGGATTTTTTTCAAGTTTTTCTGGGCACTTTAAATTTTGAATTCAAAATTTGGTCGTGAAACTTAAAATGAGCTTTATTCACAAACCGTATGTGCGAATCTGACAAAATTTCCCATAATGCATAATTCAACATGTTTGATTTACTGAATTTTTTCAAAATTTTCTGGGCATTTTTAATTTCGAGTAAATTTGGGCAGCTTTTAGGAGGATTTGAGCAGCGTTTTTGCACCATTTCATTAACTGACAACACAAAGTGAAGCAAGAAAACGCATACTGGAAGTTCACAACATCCCAAGTACTTAACACCGGAAGTCTTCAAATTCTGTAGCAAATAATGATACTTTTTTTTTGAGGTTGCGTATGTATTCATCAGAGACAGAGTACAAGTACAAGTACAAGAACCCTGAAGAACAAACAAGAACACAAACACACGCAGAAGATCCAGAGAGCAAGGCCACCGACGGCGACGACGAAGAAGAAGCCGAACCTCCAGCAGCCCACAACCGGAGAGCACCTCCTCACATGAAGATGGTCGCAAGACTCGTCCGCCACCCCGTGACGGCACCTGGAACGATGAACGGGCTCGACCAGCGCCCCCTCCCGCCGCCACAACCACCTCCCACCAGCCCACGACTCCATCAACGCCGAAGAAGACCATGAAGATCTGGATCTCGAGCCTCCTGTACACCCCACAAAAGCTGCCCGCCGACACCGGAGAGAACGCCGGCGAAGCAGAAACGCACCTGCAGCCCAACGGCGACGCCGAAGACGACGCCGAGGAGGGGAAGCCGCAGAGCTCCAAAAGCGCAACGGCGCCGGCCTTCCGGCAAATAATGATACTAAACAAAAGACTCCCCCAAACTACGTTTAGGGTCTGACCACTTGTACAATTTGGTCTCAAAAGACTACAGTTAACCCCCAAAATACATCCAACACCATTGCTAGCTCTCAAATTACCATGTAACCAACATCTGGATTCTAGAACATGTTTCCACCATAAAGACTATCATCATTAGAAGTAGGAGTTGTGAGGAGTTGGGTAAAACTCTTGTTGTAGGACCTAGGTGTAAATAGAAAAAGGTCAGAAGACTGAAGTTTATAAGTACTAGATATATCTAAAAGGGAACAAAGGGGATCGAGTAGTGTAGAAGCTTCAGTTCCTCTGTTGTACAATACGGACACCAAATGAATGGATACTGATGTTCTTGAGTGATTCCCAAACATTTCTCTCAATTAAATCGCTGGTTTCAACAACTCTCGATGACATTGTAGTGTTCATTCTCCATATTGGCTTCTTTCGTCGGTCCATCATCCGCTACCTCTTCTTGAGGTTGTATATCATCATTTGCTCCTTTGCTCCTCTTTTTTGGTTGCTGCAAATGAAAGTTTAGCTAATTAGTTTATTACTGAATGAAAAAGTGGCATTGTAATTGGTTTTTTTGTATATGCATAGTGCTTTGACCACACAATACTGAGTTCAAAAGCAACAAAATTTCTAAATCTCAAACTGCATTCGAAGCAAACTTAGTTTCACTGACTTTAGACAAACAGTAATTACATTTGAGTTGCTTAACGTCTGCCAAATTCTGAACTCCTCACTATTTCCATGCGACATGTGCATCTCTGTATGCTACAAACCAAAGTGCAAGCAACAAGATCCCACACATGTACATTTGAGTAGTAATTTTCTTTAACATATAGTAACTCGAAAGGGTGGCCACTTCTTTTCTAAATTCATACAATCTCTTCTAAAGCTCGAATAGAGTTTCTCAAGGGGATCTTGATAAAGTAGCCATGGCAGAATACACAATTGAGCATTCAAAAGGTGGCGGATAAGACAAACATTACTACAATACAACCTTTGATCCCGGCTAGCAGCAAGTCTTCTCACGACATCTGCCCGTTTGTGTGCCTGACATGTGGGTCCCGTGTGCAGTGTTTAACATGGTCACACCTCACCTCTCTCTCCCCACACGTCCTCTTTTCATCTTCCCCATGCTGTCTTTGCCCCACTCTGTCGGACGCGGCTTGAGTAACTTTGAGGCTCAAAGTCAGGCCTAGACTTTGATGCCATCTCAACCATTTAAATAAAATTCAACAACCACAAATAGATCTATTTGACAAACTAAAAATTCAAAGTGCTCAGAAAAAATTGAAAACTTTCCAGTAATTCCTTTATGTTGAACTAGCAAAAGTGTACGTGCGTTGCTACGGGTATATAAATAAATAAATTACAGGAATTATTCCCCAATTCCACAAATAGACAGAAGTTCTTACGTAGAAGCGGCGTCCGCGATGACTGTTCCTCTGCCCACCCCGACCTCCGGGCGACTCGAGGGCGATTCCAGATACCCTACACCAAATCCCGAATCCGTGAAACCCGAAGCCAAATCCCACCACCAAAATAGCCAAAAACTCGTTCTACGACCGTTGACCAATCTTTCATCCACAAAGACATCCATCCAAAGTTTCGTTCACAGGAAATTAGAACCAGAGCCACCAATTTCGCCCGCAGTCTGCAGCGCTTGAGGAGTCACATTGAGGAGACGATCAAGCTACTAAATCGTGCACAGGAGGTACCGGATCCGCCGGATCCAGTAAAGAGCAGTCCTAATGGCGAGATTAAGGTATTCGTTGATCAGGGAGAGGAATCGAAAATGGCGTTTCAGCCGGAGGGAGAGGAAGTGGGTGCAATTACAGGAATTATTCCCCAATTCATACCCGGTGTAATTGCGGAGGTAAGAGGATCTATAAATCCTTGTTGGGACAGGATGGATTCGACACCAGTCCTCTGCAATCTCATTCTCTGCAAATTCCTCTTCACTCTGGATTCCGGAGCGATGGCGTCGAAGGGGAAAGCGATCGTGGGAGCTGGAGCTGAGGAGAACAAGCCGCCGCTGATCGTCAACATGGCAAGGGCTAGGCAGGCGGTCGTCCGTGCTACCTCGCCGTCGGTCTCTTCCTCTCGACCCTACTGGTCAATTCGGCTGACCTGTTGGATCGCATGAAGAAGGTGTGGAAGGTGCGAGGAACAGCGGAGGCAAACCAGATTGAGGCGGATGCGGGACGCAAGTTCGTCATCGACTTCTCTGAAGAAGGGGATCGCCACCATGCGGTCCGTGGAGGCCCATGGCAATACAAGCTCGACATCTTCCTGGTCATACCGATGGCTGCTGGAACTGATCCCAGATTGGTTCAGTTTACTCATGTTCCAATGTGGGTTCAGTTCCGAGGCATCCTCGACTATCTGCTGACCAAGGAGCTGGCATGGGCTCTTGGAGAAGAGGTCGGCTCACCGATCATGATCGATGATCACTCAAGGGGAAACATGGACAACAAATTCGTCAGGACGAGGGTTCACCTTCCTCTGTATGCCCCGTTGAGGAAGCAGATTACGCTGGCGGATGAGATGACCGGCGAAGAAGTACACGCACAGGTGCGGTATGAAAGACTGCCTAACTTCTGTCTCTTTTGTGGTTTCATTGGACACATGGAGGCTAGGTGTGATATGCCGGTGGAAGATCGGAAGATAAACTTCAACATGGAGCTTCGCGTTCAGCCGGTGTACTTTGAGGACCAGCGAGCCTGGTTTCTCCCCGCTGCCGTGGGAAACGTACAGGAAACGGCGGCGTCTGACGCTCCGTGGAGAGCACCGATGCCAACGGACGCGAACGCCAACGCCAACTCCATTGCACTGGTGGAGGAGGGGGTGGCAAAGCTCAAGGTCGACGACAAGATCATCACCGACAACAATACCAACGACTCCAACAACGACAACATGAACAACGACATGCTTCAGCTGACGCCGGCCATCGACAAGGGGGTGGCAAATGACAATACTGTCGTGGCCACTCTCCAACAAGCTTCTCCTGATGCTGGAAAGCTCATCGTCGACAAGGAGAAGGACGTCGGCACGGCATGCTGGGGGGACCTCCACGACGGAGGCGGTGGCGATCACGGAGGATGTGCATACGGTGGCCACCAAGACGACCACCACCAACAACAAGGATCCCCTGGGTGTGCAGAACGAGGGTCTCTGCAACTCGGGGACGTCGTCAAGCAACAAGAAGAATGGGCGGTGGAAGAGGAAGAAGCAGGGTGAACCGAGGTACAGAGCAACACCGCCACTCTGGCTGTACCTCTGAGTGCATCGGACGGGCAAGATCTGCGCAAGAATCACTCAAGGGCAGAAACAGAGGAACCAACAGCAAAAAAGGGGCACTTCGAGGTCCCTTCTCTGAACTTGTGCTTCGGCGAGGAGGGACTGCGTAAGCTGAGGGTTGCAGAACTAATCGACCAGTACTGAAGGTGCAGGGCAGAACAGCAAGGCAGGGAGGAGAGGAAGAAGGCTAGGAACGTACGGTGGAAATGGCAGCGACCGGTCCTGGGGCTACCGGCAAACTGTCGGGCGCTAACGTGAGCGCCCGACAGGAGCCATGAGTCTCTTCGCCTGGAACTGCCGTGGTTTGGGACAGCCACGGACAGTTCAAGAGCTGATCCGCCTGATGCGGATATACAGCCCAAAGGTCCTGTTCCTCTCCGAAATAAGACAGGGAAAGAGCATAGTTGAGAACCTATGCAGGAGACTAGGTTTCGATTACTACCTGCCTGTTTGTGCGAACGGCAAGGGTGGTGGTCTCGCTTTGTTTTGGTGTAAGGACGTATCTGTAGACCTGATCAACTACAGCCTGCACCATATTGATGTAAAAATCTGTGTCTCAAATGGAATAAAATGGAGAGCTTCTTTTGTGTATGGGGAAGCTAGAGTTCAGGATAGACATCTCATGTGGAAGCTGCTTAGAAGAATCAAAAATAGTACCTCTGAACCCTGGTTTATGGTTGGTGACTTCAACGAAGCAATGTGGCAGAAAGAGCATTTTTCTGCTACTAGAAGGAACGAATTCCAATGAAGCAGTTCAGAGATGTTCTTAGTCATTGCAACTTGTTAGACCTGGGGTTTAAAGGAATTCCCTGGACCTATAACAATAAGCAAGCGGGCAGAGACAATGTCAGAGTGAGATTGGACAGAGCAGTTGCTCAACCGGGCTGGTCAAATCTTTTTCCGGATGCTAGTGTGGAGCATGTGGTGTCTTCCAGGTCTGATCACTGCCCTCTGCTGATCGATTGGGTAAAGTTTTAAAAAGCAAAAAAGAAACTTCAATAGAAGATACGAAATTATGTGGGAAAGGGAGGAGTCGCTGACAGAGGAAGTTGAGTGTGCTTGGACAAAGATCAAATGCAATCAAGATCTAGAGGGTGTCCAGCTAAAACTCTCTGAAACTATGTTAAACCTTCAAAGCTGGAGTAAAACTAAATTTGGAGCAGTTGAAAAGGAGTTAAATCTGCTCAGAAAGAAGCTTGAAAACCTTCTTTTATCTTACAGACCTGAAGATCAAAAGGAAATTGCTATTACCCAAGCAAGAATGGATGAACTCCTGATTAGAGAGGAGCTGATGTGGCTGCAAAGATCGAGGAACACTTGGCTAAAAGAAGGTGATAAAAACACTAAATTTCCATAGAAAAGCTTCGAGTAGAGCCAGGAAAAATAAGATAAAGAAACTCAAATGCCCTGATGGATCGTTCACTGAAGAGAGTGATGAAATGAAAGAGCTAGCTTCGAGTTTTTTCAAAGAGTTATATACGAAAGATAGGGAGACTGATCCTGAGGCAGTCATTGATCTTGTCAATACATCAGTCACGGATGAAATGAATAATAACTTATTAAAAGAGTATAGCGACCAAGAAATTGGGGATGCTCTTTTCCAAATAGGCCCACTCAAAGCACCGGGACCGGATGGCTTCCCGGCCAGATTTTTTCAACGGAATTGGGGCATTGTCAAGGAAGATGTGATAAAAGCTGTGAAACTTTTCTTCACAAATTGCAGCATGCCCGAGGGGGTAAATGACACTGTCATTGCTTTAATTCCGAAATCTTCTGAAACAGAGGAACTGAAAAACTTCAGGCCTATTGCTCTGTGCAATGTCATTTACAAAGTGGTGTCCAAATGCATTGCCAACCGTCTGAGACCGATGTTGCAGGATCTGATCTCTGAAACACAAAGTGCCTTCATTCCGGGTAGGTTGATTTCAGACAATGCGTTAATTGCTTTTGAATGCTTTCATCATATTCAGAAGAACAAAAAGGCTGATGACAACTACTGTGCTTATAAGCTGGATTTAACTAAAGCTTATGACAGAGTGGACTGGGATTATCTGAAAAGCATCTTGCTAAAATTCGGTTTTCACCCAGATGGGTTCAGCAAGTTATGGCATGTGTCACTTCTGTGAATTTTTCTATTCGGGTGAATGGAGAACTGATAGGAAAATTCAAGCCTACTAGAGGAATTAGACAGGGAGATCCCCTATCCCCATACTTATTCCTTTTTGTGGCAGAAGGCCTTCAAAGATTCTTCAGAAAGTAGTCTACAATCAAGAACTCAAGGATCTTAGATGTTGCAGAGGGGCCCCTGGTATATCCCATCTCCTTTTTGCGGATGACAGTCTGCTTTTCTTTAAAGCTACTGGCCAACAAGCAAAGGTTGTTAGGCAGGCTATAATGAGCTTTGAAAATGCTTCGGGACAGCTCATTAGCCCGTCTAAATGTTCCATAATGTTTAGTGATGTTTGCCCGGTGGAAGTGCAGAAGGAGATTAAGGATACCCTGTGTATAACACAGAGTACCTTTGATGAAAATATTTAGGACTTCCCACTCCTGAGGGAAGAATGAAGGCCAACCAATTCCAACCTTAAAGGACAGATTTAGGAAAAGACTCAACGTTGGGATGAGAAATATATGTCCATGGGTGGTAAGGAACCTCTGATAAAATCTGTGGCCCAGGCGCTTACTGTCTATGCAATGGGGATATTCAAACTTCAGACTTCTTTCCATGAAGATTACATGCAAATTATTAGAAATTTCTGGTGGGGTGAAGATGAGGATAAAAGAAAGTTCATTGGGCCTCTTGGGAAACTCTAACCAAACCAAAGCTACAGGGCGGTATGGGTTTCCGAGATTCTGCTCTGTTCAACTAGGCTCTCCTAGCACGCCAAGCTTGGCGGCTAATTCAAAATCCTGATAGTTTGGCTGCACAACTCATGAAAGCCATATACTATCCTAGAGGAAACCTCGTTGATACTGTCTTTAGTGCAGAGGCATCTCCTACTTGGAGAGGTATTGAACATGGGCTTGAACTGCTGAAAGAAGGCATTATATGGAGAATAGGAAATGGCGAGAGTATCAGAATTTGGAGAGATAATTGGATCCCTAGGAACTATGCTCTAAAGGTGAAAGAAGGTAAAACAAATGACAGACACATGAAAGTAAACCAACTGGTCGATACAGCTACTGGAAGGTGGAATAGCCAACTTATTAACAAGATTTTTTACCCTCATGATGCCGAGAGGATTATTCAACTGAATGTCCCCACGGAAAATAAAAAGGATTTCCTGGCATGGCACTATGAATATAATGGCCTCTTCTCAGTTAAGAGTGCATATAAGTTGGCCTATAACCTGAAGAATAACATGCAAAATGAAGCTGGTTCTAGCTGGTTAGAGGACAACAGCAGAAACTTGTGGAAGGTCATCTGGAATGCACCAGTTCCCAGCAAAGTCAAAATCTTTGGCTGGAGAGTTGCTTGTGATAATCTAGCAACAAAACGAAATAAATTCAGAAGAACACTAGAGCTGGACAGCACTTGTTCTATTTGTGGTTGCGAGACTGAATCAAGCTTCCATGCCACACTGACATGCACAAAACCCAGAGCTTTGAGAGAAGAATTAAGAAAGGTGTGGGATTTACCTAACGAATCTTCTTTCAAATTCACTGGACCAGATTGGCTCCTTGTTTTGCTAGCCAATCTCAGTAATGACAGGAGAGGTCTGGTTCTAATGACTCTATGGAGAAGTTGGTATTTGAGAAATGATGTAATTCATGACAAAGGTAAATGTACGATTGCTGCTTCAGTGAGCTTCCTTGATCGATACTTGCAGGACCTGAGTTTGAACTGCAGGAAATCTTATAGCAAAAAAGGGAAAGAACTAATAGGCAACCACAGATCCTCATCGCTGGCTGAAACTAAGATGGCGAGCGATCAGGATTCAGCTACAGAGATTAAGAAATGGTCTCCCCCGGAGCCGGGTTGGACCAAGATAAATGTGGATGCCTCTGTCGATTCAGTGTTAGGCATTTGTTTCATTGGGTGCATCTGTAGAGACCATCTTGGGAAAGTTCTGTGGGCAAGAATTGAGTCTGGGGTAAAATGTCAGGATGTTGTCGAAGCGGAAGCGAAAGCTTGTCTTTTGGGGCTGCAGTCTGCTTATGACAGGGAGAACTCCTCGATCATTTTGGAGTCTGACTGTTTGTCGGCAGTAAATGGCATCAACCATAGAAACCTGGGAATGTCCCGTCTGTGGAAGTTGTTTGAGGATATTAATGTGTTACATGATAGTACTTTTCATTTGAAAATTGAGAAAATAGGAAGAGAGAGTAACAAGGCGGCTCATAGACTAGCTGATGTAGCTAGAATTACTGGCAAAAACTGCTTCTGGTTTGGGCATGTCCATCCAGATGTAGCTGAAACTGTTGAGTCGGAATTTGTAATCTGTGCTGATCATATATGAAATTCTCTCTTCCTCGCAAAATAAAAAAATAAATTTATACTTAGAAAACTGAGAAATATATTGAAAGTACTCGACCTGACCATTCTTAAAGAAAAAATGAATTCTCAAATAGAAGTGCTCGAGCAGGGTCACACATGATTTACAATCGTTCTTGTCAAGTTCTAGGTTAAACATAGTCTTTAATCATGAAGAGTGACTTTTTTTCTGAGCGGTTGTTGAACACAAAACTTATATGCGTGGCCGTGGGTGTATCAGTATCCTTGGCCATTGGTGAGATCAAGGTTGAGATCCAAGACGGCCGGGTGTCATTTGGAAGTTCATTTAGAGGTGGGGTAATTTGTGGACTTGTTATGAATTTCCTGCCGGTTTAAACTGGCTATGAAATTTGAATCGGCCATGAGATATAGGCCTTATTTGCTTGTCATGACCAAAGTCCAAGAACCAAGATATACTCAATGTTACTAATTGCTACGGACTAAGGAAGAACAAAAAAACTCGACCACTCAACCCCTCTGGTTTATGTCCAAATCCAGGAAGGTGAATAATTATATGTCATTTGAGATTGGGGAGAAATTGCATGTTTCTAATTGCTAAATATAAATCTAACTGTAAATGGAATAGGGGAAACTAAAAGGAGTGGAGATTTCATGCACCCGAGCTCCAGTGCTCCTGCCACTTCAAAAAATTCAAAATAAATATTTAGAAGTTTCAAAAAAATCTGAAAAAAAATCATGCATGTTCTTGATGATGTATCCTAGTGGCGGGAACACAAAATTGGCAAATTCGCAGATCTGATTAAAGTTAACAATGCATAGTTTCAAATCTACAAATTTTGACATTTTTGTGTATACTATAGTATAAAGATTTTTGCATTGAAATTTTACACGCTTCTAATATGCATCATTGAGAACATGCATAATTTTTTCAGATTTTTTTGAAACTTTTAAATATATTTTTCGAATTTTTTAAAGTGGCGGGAGCACTGGAGCTCGGGAGCATAAAGTGTTTTCCGAAACTAAAAGAAATCCATTGTTAACTCTGAAAGATTGCGACCGTGTCCACTTTTATCAACAATAGCTAAAGGGTCATTAGATAATTTATTGGCAAATGCAATTCCCTGACAACACCAGCCACATCAGGAGAAATAACCACAAGGTCCTTGAATATTATCTTGCTGGCAAGGTAGTACAGAATCACAGGCTACATGTGTACAGAGTGGTGCTCACTACCAGCATCCGAAGGTGCAGCGTTTGCTCTGCTCATTGACTAAGTCAGCTTGCCAAGCCAAAACAGAACCCTTCTTCAGTGAAGCAGATTCAGGAACCCAGCCAACCTCGAGATGCAACAGTCTTCAATCGGCAGCTCCGCATGGGCGCAAAAGCAGGCTGCCTCCATGGACTTAATCTTGGAAATAGCCCCGCTGCCTGCCCAGCATGGTGACGACGACCTCTCAATCGGCCACGAATTGCTTTTAAATATAAGGCTTTGCAGCCCAACTTTAAATTAATAAAGCCAAATCGGCCGAACAATACAAGGTGTTGAGGAAATCCTCTTACAAGCAAGCAAATCAGAGATCAAGCATAAAAGAAATAAGCAACACTGCTACACTAAACGAGCACAAACACCCCTACATACTAGCATCAACGACAGCAGCAGCTCACCGGGCGGCATTCGCACCGGTAGCTAGCACATCTGAGGCATCCACCCCAGAGCTTGTGAGCACCAGCTGCAAAGGGACAGCCTTGCTCAACAGGAAGCAGTGTGCAACTCCAAGAAATCAGCTTGACATAAGACGAAGAAGCACAGGAGTTCAGGGATGACGCCTCCGAGCCGCATGGAGACCAAAGGCAAAATACCTGTGACAATACCACCCGCCGGACTGTGCCGCGATGCGCAGACCGGACTGCTACCAGAGTGGGCTCCCTGCCCTCTCGCTCCGGCTCGTGGAGCGCCGCACGTGCAGGAAGCTAGTCCACACCGAGCACGCGCAACTGCCGACGACAGCACACACGAAGCAACTGCCAAAGACGATCCACAACTGCACCGAACACCCATCACCTACCGCCCTTCGAACCAGACGCGCTCAGGCCAAGAGGAGCCACGAATTGCTGGGAGCTGCCCGAGGCGCTGTTGGACATGCCGGCGCCAACGCCGGTCACCTGCTGGCACTTGGAGAGAAGTAAAGAAACGACGCGCTCCATATATGTATAGCAGTTGGTGCCGCCTTGCCGGCAGAGCTTCACCGCAGCTATGCAGCAGCATTCTGCCATCTGACGTGGCCAGGACAAAGCCAAGCGGCGTGAGGTTGGTATTTGTATTAGGGAAGATGGGCGGATGTTGCAACGACAGGGAGCGGCTGGAAAACGCAGCCGCGCCGCCGGCACAGGAGCCCAGAGGGGGAGGGGAAGACCGACTGTACAGAGGAAGACGGCCGGAAATCGGGTGCTGTAGTCCACGGCATTACGACGGGTTCGGTAGGACGCGGAGTCGGGCGCTAGGTGTGCACGGGCTACTGGTGAAGCTAGGTGCGTGCCACTGCGTGGGGAGCAGCATGCGCACCGGCGGTGGGGAGGAGGGGATTGATCCGAAAACTGTTGGACTCGCCTCTGTCAAGGGACAGCGAGGAGAGCGAACCGTTTTTTTACTTACCGGTGGCAATGGTGGGTAATTTTTGTTAACTTCGGGGACAGTTTTAATAACGTATCACAAGAAGCCATCATTTGTTTATTCTTAGGTAGACCATGGAAGTTTTGTAAGAGTTGAATATACTTTTTTATGAATAAACCTTGTTTTAAGTTTCACACCAAATTTTGAACGAAATCGGATTTAAGAATTTCTAAATCCGATGAAACTTTATCAGAACTAGCAAAGTGCCCGTGCGTTGCAACGGGGCCAAATTTAAAAATTAAGAGAGACATATAATTTATCTCAAGCCCACCAACATTTAATACAACATATATCTGTACAACATAGTAATTCACATAAATAGAATGATAAATAGTTAATATATCAAGTTGCTTCTGTTGGCCACGTTTATCTTGAAAGTCTAGGAATAATATCACACACGAGTACCTTAAGGAAATGGTGATTAATGGAATACAGATTCAGTACATCAGTAATAAGGTCAAAGTGTTGTGAAGCAGCTTAGGCCCCGCTTGGGAACCCGGTTGATTTCTACCCCTGTAAAAATACGACGGAATCCTCTTGTAAATTACGGACCAAGTTTGGTCCGTATTTTTCTCCGGCCCATTTACGGAGCAATTACTGGTCTCCCAAGCGGGGCCTTATACTTTCCTATCTCGTTCATCATGTTTGGCCTCAAATTCCAAGATACAATTATGAAAAACCATCAAGTACTGTTTCGTTCTTTGACAAATGTTTGTTCGAATTAGGAAGTCTAACCTATCAAGACCACAAATACCATACAACCTCTGACTCCCATCAACTCGAGTTGCGACCACAAACCGATGGTATATATATATGCATGGTCAGGAGATCAAGAGGGTTCCATTTTTGAAAGAAATGTAGAGAAGTTGACGTTACTTCTGTAGATGCATTTGATGAAAGATCAATTTGTATTCCAATGAAATATCTCGAGTAAATGCCGTTGTGAACTACTGTATCAGATAGAGTACACCAAATTAAGCTCTGTAGTACAACTATCTGCCTTGTCTGAATGACAGCTTCATCACCAAACACTCCTTTCAGTTTCAGCCATGGGATTCCAACAATCAAGCCAGTGTTGATAGACAGAAGCTTGTAATCAGCCAATCAAACTGACGACCTCCCCTGCACTAACGGTGGTTATGGTGCTGGGCCAGGCGGTTCCCCTCATGTGGTGCTGCATCAGACGGGAGTAGATCGTACATGGCGAGGGATTTGCCTCGTCTCCTCGGCCGCCGCCATGACGAAAGGCACGTACCTCTCCATGGCTAGGTCTGTGTGCTCCTCGTCGAAGCTGAGCATCAGCACGAACTCGCGGTCACCGCCGGTGCCGGTCTCACCATCATTCTTGTCTCCTTTGCTGCCGTTGCTCTTCTCGACGGACGTCCACATGAACTGGGCGCCGTTGATGACGTCAACGGTGGACTCCTCGGGCTCGATGAACAGGCGCTTCCTCCAGCCTCTCCGGCCGGTGTCGTCCCTGGACTTGCAGAGCGTGAGCCCGAGACGGCGCATGGCGCGCGGGTCAAGCCTGGACGACAGGTATGTTCGCGTGGCGTCGAAGAGGAGGTTCTCCTCGCTGCCGCTACCGTCGCCGGTCTGGCTCCGGACGACATGCGTCGCTCCTTGGCGCCCCACCTGAGCCGCGCGCGGAACATGGACGCGCCCCAGCCAGCCGCTGCGCGCAGCTCGTCCGGGCCCCTCGTGCCGCCCCTTCTGCGCGGAACCTTGGCGTCCGCCTCCACCTGCCCGCGCGCCGGCGGCCGCCTCCTCCTCCCCTCGCACCGGCGGCAGCCGTCCTCCTCCCATTGCCCCGGCCGAGCGCCTCCTCCTCCCCTTGCGGGCCGTGGACTGCGGGAACGAATCGAAGGCAGGGATTCGACGGAGGAGCGCAGGGCGGAGCCGTGCCGGCAACCAGCGGCGCGGGAGACGGTCGGCGACGTCCGGACCGAGGGAGGCGGCGGCGGCATCGCCAGGAGAGGAGAAGGGGATCGAGAGAGAGGTGGGGGTCGAGTGAATAGAAAAGGCGTCTTTGCAAGTAGATCCCTGGATTTTTCGAAGATTGCGAATAAGTCCCCCGACGGACGTAACGATGAAGGCTCCTTTGCCATGTGGACTGCGGGTTGATTTCCCTATTTATCGGGGGGATTTCTGCAAAACGGCGCGACGTACGTTACGTACGGTCGTTAGGCCGCATTATAGTTTAGATCTATACCTAATAATAAAAGCATTAAGGTTTCTTGTGGTACGTCACCGGATTTGCCACTAAAGTTGTCAATAATTACCCACCAATGCCACCCATAAGTTAGAAAAACGTTTCGTTATTTTTTGTGATTTCTTTCTCCCGATTAAGGTGACCTTGTCCTACCCGAATTCAGGAAAAAAGCACACCGTTTCAAAAATAAAAATAAAAAAAGGGAAAAAAGCACACCCGTAGGCCTCATGGTCTCTTTCGTTATTTCTGACCGTGAAACCAATTCAACCATGAGTATCGTGATCAAATCCGAGTTGACCTCTTCTTTCCTTCTATGATCCTTTAAATAGAGGAGCGATCGATTGCCCGATCGAAATCAAGTGTTCCAGACGCACGAGCTAGCGATTCGACGAGAGTTCAATCTATAACCATGGCGGGACCATGGCGGACAGGCGGACGGCTTTGTCCATGGGCTTAATCAAACCGCAGATCTTCTTCTGAAGGATTGAAGCTTTTGGTTCACGGCAATGGAGTTTGTGGCGTCTATCATGGACACGGTGTTTCGGCTGGCGGGCTCAGCCTCGCCATGTAGGTGACCGTCGACGCGCGAAGATGCAGAAGAGCATCAAGATATTGCGCCGCCGCTCGAGGCTGAGGTTAAGCGACACGTCGCCGCCGAGGGACTCATCTGGTGGCCCTGGCTTGAAGAAGAGCGTGTGGTACGCGGCGTAGCCCGTGATGTAGACGGAGACCACGGAGACCAGCAGCGAGGCGACGACCGTGGTGGCCGTGCCCGGCTTGCCCCGGCGGCGTAGGACCATCAGCTTGTTGCTCCTACCGATGCTCCGCTACATGAGGAGCAGGAGGAGGATGACCACGACAGAGGCCATGAAAGCGGCGGCGTTGCTGTAGTAGAAGACGTCGTAGCGGCGGCGGCCCGTGAACACGAGGATCTGGTCGCCGGTCAGGTGGCCGTCCTCGGTGCGCAGCCAGACGCCGGCTGCTTGATAGCTGCCCACCGCACCTCACCTCCTGCTCGTGTCGCCTCTCACCTCTCGCGTGCTCCCGGAACGCTGCTGCGTCGCCCCTCACCGGCGTTGCTAAGTCGCTGTCGCCGTCTACCTCTCACTGGTTGTCTGCGCGATTCTTTCCAGCGCGCCTGTGTTTCGCTGCATCCAGTCCGCCGCCGCCATCCCATGCCTGGCTGGTTTCCACGACCATCTCACGTATGTGCTTCGTCGTAGCGACGCTGCTTCCCCGTGGAACTAGCTGCCCTATGTTAAATATGATGTGTACACGTGTGCGTGGATGGACCTGTCCTGATAGCTAGCTTTCTGATTCTGCAACGGGGAAGCTGGCCGTCGACCAGAGACAGTACATCGTATTCTCAAGCATTACAACAAGATGAACCAATGTCTGGCACTTATCTATGTGAAGCTGTATACGTACCAGGTAATATTTCTGAATATTTTCTTGATAATGTAATAAACTTAAGTGACTGGTCCTTTACTAGCATATTTAGTTGCACAGGAAAGCAGCTCCTTTCAAACGGCCCTGGCTTCCAAATCAAGTCGATTTGGCCTTGCATAAATTAAAACAAAATTTATATCCGTCGCAGATATGGAGGGCACTAACTTACATTCATGACAGCGTTGGAGTTTGCCACAGTGATATCAAGCCTTCCCGGAGCCAACTTGTAACCACAATGACCAATTGCAAGACGAGAGTATTGTCAACTGAGCTATATCCCTCGAGCCAAGTTGAGTAGAAAGGTTTGCGGTGCATACCTCTCGAAATATAATTTCGTCGCACTTATAAATAAATTCCAACGGCCGAACCAATACAACGTGATGAGAAAACCCCTTTACGCAGCAGATCAAGGATAAGCAAAAACGAACAAAGGAAACTTGGCCTGCCACCGAAGACCCCGGCAAGAGGTCGAGAAATACTCAGCCTCCACGACGACGCCCCCAAGAGGATTACAACGCATAACGCCGCCTCCGTCAAGACTGAGTGGTCAACAGGTCAAGCGTTTTCATCTGGAGCTCTAATGCGGAGAAGTACCAACAATGGCCCCCCCAAGAGGGTTACGACACCCGCAGGCGGCGTCACCGTCGGCGCCGGGTTGAAGGAAAAATATTTTGTATTTTATTCTGTGAGTGGATTTCCCGCCCCTCGTTGCAACGCACGGGCATGTTTCCTAGTATATAATAAAACATGCAAGAATTACAGGATTTTTTCAATATATAATAAAACATGGTGTCGCAGAGAAATTACCTGTCCCTCGCCTCGCGGCCGGCGCCGACGACGAGGGCGTGAGCCCAGCCACTGGCCGATCCCAGTTGCATAAGTACGACCTGTCGACCTCACGGCCGAGCACCGCAGCTCCATCGTCTGATCCTCTACGTATACCGCGCACAAGAGTTCCGTCGCGCCGCAGACTCGCCCCCCTCACACATCCGTGCATCTCTTGCCCCCGCCATACCTACTACCGCCTTCCGGCCGGAGTTGCCGGAGTTGTGTTGCCGTCCGCCGTCACTTCGGCTGCTCCGACTCCCGCCGGCCCATCTTCTTTCTGGGCACCACTTCGATACCACTTGCTCCATCCGTGTGCCGCCCCGCTGATACGTCCTCAGGAAATTGCACCGGCGTCCAACGCTGTGCTCGACTACCTCTCTGTTCTTGGTTGGAGAGAAGGCAGTGACAATTTATGGATTTAGCTACTTGGTGTGAAATTTGAGGTTAAGGATGGTGGAGGCAGCCAGGTCCCATCGGGTCAACACTACACACAGAGCGCTCGCCGTCCCTACTCCAAGTGAGAAGAAGCTTCGAGGACGCAGGAGATCTACACCATCGGTAGGTGTCATACCAAGCATTCCTTTCTGTTAGAGATATATTCGGTATAGCTATATTTGGTAGTATAGGATTTGTAATCCGTCTCCTACCTTATCTCTAGGAGAGGCTTCTTGCCCTCCAAGTCTTGTACCCCATATATACTCGCCCATGAGGCTCAATACAACATCCAACATATTCCGCCAATCTCATAATTCTACATGGTATCAGAGCGGCACGATCTGACCTAGCCGCCGCCGCCGCGCTTCCGCACCGCGCCGCCCCCGGGAGATCGATCTCCATGATCTCTCCCGGGGCCGCGCCGCCTCCCTAGGCGCGGGAACGCCACCGTCCGCGCATGGTCTTCGTCAAGCCGCCGGGTTCTTCCTCGCCTACTTCGAGTAGCGCCGCCGCCTTCTACAGGTAACCTGCATGGCCACCTCAGGCCGTCGCAGGTCCCGCCGACCACCCCTTGTCCAGGCGTCCAGCATGGCCACCCCCGGCCGCCGCTGCCTTCGCCACCTTCTACATCTTCGTCCACCACGACCACGTCGCCAGCGTCATCATCCTCGTCCCCGACTACGTCTTCTCCGACAACCGCGGACAACATCGGCACCTTCTACCCCCCGCTGATTGGCGCCGCAATCGTCGTCGAGTCCTCCTCTGCTGGCCCCTCCGGCGCTGGCGTATGGTTCACGGTGGTCCCTGCCCCCGCATGCACGGTACTGGCAACACCGGTGCGTGCCTTCGTCCCCGACGTGTCCCCGGGTCTGGCAAGCCCGGTCGGCGCCTCGTCTACATCGGCCTCGACAACGTCTTCGGCATCGACTTCCTCCTCTACGACTGCCTCGACCACGTCACCGATTTCTTCTATGCGTACTCGGTTCTGGCAAAACCGGAGTATGCCTTCGTCCCCGACGTGCGCCTTGTTCCGGCAAAACAATGGCCGCACCTCGTCTTCGACGGCTCGTACTGCGTCGTCCCCGGCATCGGCATCCTCGACGACTGCCTCGACGCGTCCCCGTCCCTCTCCTCGCGTACTATGCGCAAGCGGCTTCTTCCGCGTCTACCTCGACACCGGCAACCCCGACCACGACATCGACCACGGCGACCCCTCGCACGGCTACCCCGACCAAGGCTGCACCGCCCAACGCTCTCGGCTCCCTCGACATCGGCACAAAGGGCTATCACCTCGCTTGAGCTCCTCATCAGCTTCCTCTACAGTCCAAGCTCCGCGCCGCGACACCGTCCACGACGTTCCCGCTCCTACTGCGGGGGGATGTCAGCCCACTGGATTCTACTTCGGTTTCTCTCCAGTCTGACCGTCCGCGACGTTCCAGTTGTTCACGACACTACCGCTACGACTGCGGGGGGATGTTAGAGATATATTCGGTATAGCTATATTTGGTAGTATAGGATTTGTAATCCGTCTCCTACCTTATCTCTAGGAGAGGCTTCTTGCCCTCCAAGTCTTGTACCCCATATATACTCGCCCATGAGGCTCAATACAACATCCAACATATTCCGCCAATCTCATAATTCTACACTTTCCATCCACATGTTTCTTTATTTCCTTGATAGTATAGAGGTTGGTATGTAGTGTTCCTGTAGAAGTAGAACTCCAAGTTAGAAAAAGCATCGATGAAACAGGTAGTCATGTTGCCACCTAAAAGAAAAGTATTTGGGAAATGTCAACTTGAATGTGAATGATCCATTTGTTATCCAGAGTTGTATTAATTTGCTGCCAAATAATGCTTTCTTAAAATATAAAGTTATTGATTAATTTCTGCGTTATGTATGGAGTTACATATCCCTTGGTTGTCTGCTGCCCGCGAGCAATGGGAGAGTGTTCAGTGTGCAATTTTGGAATTAAAGGAAAACATTCCTTACCATTCTGCAGAAATTAACACTATTTTTGCATTTTCTTAGCTAATGAAAAACATAATTGAAAAGGATCGTTATATTTGTGTTTCCTGGCTGGTTGTCCAGTTTGCCATACTCGTGATATAAACATTGTGTTTCCCAATAGAACATTAACTGATTGTTAAATACTAGATATTTGGTTAGTAAAATATTATATTATCAGGGAATGCTCATAATAATAACCCCAAAACACTAAGAAGGTGATTTTGACTTACAAGAGAGTATTTTCCTTTCTTCTTTGAAATGTTCAGTTTCTGTGAAAGAAGCAGTATGTTCACAACAGAATATGTATTCATTGTCACTTTGTCAGAACCTTAGATTTTCTGCTTATTTTTTGTTTGTCCAATGATCTTAGTTTCTCCCTTAACTGCAAAGAATCCATGGATGGTTCCAAAATTTGCAAGAAATTTGAGTATGTCTTTTAGTTTTGTTGATTGCCTGTCGTGTTTCCTTAGAACATGTGTGCGTCTATTTTAGAATTTAGATGGGTAAAAATTAGTAACAACCTGCTCTTGCACACTGTTTACACTTTCTCTTCTTTATGATTCTATTTGTCATACTGTGATGGCTTCTTGGAACTGCATTCCTCAAGTGTTGAAAGAAATTTCTTGCTTCTTATTTTCACTAACTATTGCAACTGAGGGAGCTGCTACTTCTTTATCTTCCTTATTGAGAACTGCGACATAGATCTCTGAAAGAAGTTAGTGCCATGCTTTGAACGGAAACTGTTAAGAAGATGCAGTTATATTGATTTGTCTTCAGTGTTCTGCTACCATGCTTGTCTGATAGTGCATATGTCTATGAGAAAATAGACTCCTGGGTGCTAATTTACGTGATTCTATAGCAAGGATCAGCTATTTCCTTGTCATTCATTTTCAGAGTAGTAACACCGCCACTCTACCGTATTTTGTTTTCGACAACGCAGCATAGCTTCATGAAACATTCAGGCCACTGGGGTTCAGAATTCTTCTCATTGCAGAGACCAAGTATCGCAAGTGTTATAATTAACGGAGAGGCATCGGAAGTATCAAGCCATGCAGTGTACTTCTAATTGTATCCAGGACTAGCATCTAGCACTTCACTCTGATATTTCTCCAGGTTACCAGCCAGCACGCTTGCTGATCCGTGCAGTACTGGAATAACAAACTGGAAACACACCTTGATTAGTAAAGCATGTATGCTTCATTTAGTGGTAGGTGTTAAATAACAGGTTATTTCCTCCATCTAACAGTACCATTTTATTGGACCAATAGAACAACTTATGCGATTCTCTTATACATCTATTTTCAGATTAATGTATTAAGAAAGCAAAATAAAACTGGAACTCGACTTGACCAAATATTCTGCCGACTCATGTGAACAGAAATATGTTCATGAATTGGAATAGGATTTGACTGAGGTTTGTTGTCTGTATTTGGTTCAGGCTTGCTACTTGAGCTGCAATATAGGCTTATAAAACTATATCTCATTTAAAGTTGCTAATTCATAGTTGATGCACGTGTTCTGCTAGCTGAACCGGGCCATTTAAATAAATAAGGATGTAGAAGTATTGATTTACATGTTGCTTTAACAAGTGGAGAGGCAACCTTGACCTGAAAATTGGAGTTGCCGTTTGTGTTGGATTTGGGATTGGATGGCAATCTTTAAATGCGGTTGCTTTGCTTTTCTAGCTGTCTAAGTAGGGATGTGGCTTGAGTCATGTTACTGGTTCATTGGGTAGCTGTGGATGTGTTTACTTGCAAAGTTTGTTGAGTTCTGTACCTACATTTTGTTGCATTTTGGGTTCAGTAACATTGTTCAGTGATCTGTTTGTTTTTCTGAACTGCAGGGCTGTTCTATGCAAGGCTCTATAGTGAGACCTCATTTGGTGAAGTCTAGTGGAACGCTTCTTGAAGGGCATGTTTACTATTTGCACTACTTGGAAATTAAGCAAGCAAAGAGATGCTTTTTCGTGCCAGGGATAACTGTTTTGAGGCTTGACTGACAAAGTGGACAGAGATAGGTGAGATTAATCATGTCCCGAAAGTCTGCTTCGATATGCATACGAAATTAGATCATTCCAAAGTCTGCTTGCCAGTGCGGGTGATAAGACCTATCTTGATGGTGTTTTTCTTGTCACCGTAGCTTTGTTTTCAGATATATGTTTCCTTTGTTGTTGTCTCCATTCTTTCGTATGATTTGCCTTCCGGAGATACTTTGTTTTATGCGACAATTTCCTTGTGTTTTTTAATGCAGATGTCGTTGGTATAGTGGCCGGGTTTCTCAGGTTATGACTGACACGAATGAGCAACTCTATTCAACTGGGGCCAAAGGCCAAAGGTACATATACATGTATACATGTGGTGATGAACAGTACTATACACATCTAACACCCCCCCTCAAACTCATGGGGGGTCAACAACACTGAGTTTGGAGAGGAAGAACCCATGCTGCGCTCGAGTCTGTGCCTTCGTGAAGAAATCCGCCAGCTGTAACTCGGAGGGCACATAGTGAAGAGCAAGAATCTGATCCTGCACAGCAGCACGCACAAAGGAGGCATCCACGCCGATGTGCTTGGTGAGCTCATGCTTCACCGGGTCACGCGCAATGCTGATGGCACCTGTACTGTCTGACAATAGAGAAGTCGGTGCAGCAGCAGAAACACCAAAGTCTGCTAGCAACCATCGCAACCAGGTCACCTCAGCCGTCAACATAGCCATCGCTCGCAACTCAGCCTCTGCACTGGAGCGGGAAACTGCCTTCTGTTTCTTCGTCTTCCAGGCAATGAGAGATCCTCCAAGAAAAACACAATAGGCAGACAGAGCGGCGATCAGAAGGATCACTGGCCCACGTAGCATCAGAGTAGGCCTGGAGCTGGAGAGAGCTGGAGCGAGGAAAGAAAAGGCGGCGAGAGATCGTGCCACGAAGATATCGTAGAACACGGAGAAGGTGACTATAGTGGACAGAACTGGGAGCAGATACGAACTGACTCAGAATGTGGACAGGATATGATATGTCTGGACGAGTGACAGCCAGATAGACAAGACTCCCAACAAGATGGCGATAGCGTGTCGGGTCTGTGAGGGGATCACCATCGGTAGCACGAAGCTGAACATTGAGCTCCATAGGAGTCTCAGCAGTGCACTCATCACCAAGAGCGGCGCGAGCAAGAAGATCCTGAATATATTTTTCTTGGGAGATGTAGAAGCCATCAGAAGTCGAAGAAACCTCAATCCCAAGAAAATAGCGAAGAGGACCAAGATCTGACATCAGGAACTGCTCACGGAGGCGGGCCTTAACAAAGGCAATATACTCAGAGTCATCGCCAGTAATGATCATGTCATCAACATATAAGAGGAGGAGCGTCCGACCACGAGGTGAGGTGTGGACAAACAGCGCAGGGTCATGGTCGCTAGGCACAAACCAGCGGCAGTCACCACAGAAGCGAAACGCTCAAACCAGGCGCGAGGGGCTTGTTTAAGGCCATAGAGAGAGCGCCGAAGACGGCAAACCATACCATCAGGAACAGAGTACCCCGGTGGTGGCTGCATATAAACCTCCTCACGCAACTCACCATTGAGAAAGGCATTCTGGACGTCAAGCTGAGACACAGACCAATGACGAACAGAAGCCACAGCGAGAAGAGTGCGAACAGTGGTCATGTGGGCAACAGGAGCGAATGTCTCATCATAATCGCGTCCCTGCTCCTGCTGAAAGCCACGAGCCACAAGACGAGCTTTGTAACGCTCAAGAGAACCATCGGAGCGAGTCTTGATCTTATAGACCCACTTGCAAGTGATGGGACGAACACCGGGAGGAGGGGAAACAAGATCCCATGTGCCAGTGCGCTCAAGTGCAGCAATCTCCTCAGCCATCGCAAGCTGCCACTCAGACTGAGCCATGGCATCCCGATAGGAAGTGGGCTCAACAGCAGCAGAAAGACCGTACTGGGAAGGAGAATAGCGAGCAGGAGACCGTAAGGAAGGCGAGAACGAAGGTTATGAACCGGTGTAGACGGGGAAGGTGGCGCCGGAAGTAGAGGGTATGTCAGAGGAATCATCCACAGCACGAGGACGACGAGTGTAGTGGAGAGGAAAGGGAGAAAGGGGAGGACACGCCGGAGCGGTAGGTGGAGAGGTAGGTGACGAGGGAGGAGAGGAAGGAGGAGGAGGGTGGTGTCGGAGGTGTATCAGAAACCGTGGGACTCGGCGGAGGTGGAGGTGGAGGAGGAACAATAGGCACAGAGGGAGATGTGTCGGGGAGTATAAGGAAGGAGAGATCGTCAACTGAAAACGAGGGGTGGTAGGACGCGGATAGTATGGACGAGACTCATCAAAAGTCACATCACGTGAAATACGCAGACGACGACCAACAGGATCCCAACATCGGTAACCCTTGTGCTCATCACTGTAGCCGAGAAAGACACACTCAACCGACTGAGCAGTCAGTTTGGTGCGTTCTCGCGGAGCAAGAAGGACATAGCACACACACCCAAACAGACGAAGAGCGGAGTAGTCAGGAGAATGACCAGAGAGACGCTCCATAGGAATACCACCCTGTAAGGCAGCCGAAGGCTGGATATTGATAAGATAGGTGGACGCGGAAATAGCCTCAGCCCAAAAGTGGGGAGGAAGAGAGGCAGCGATCATCATTGCACGAGTCGTCTCAAGCAGGTGGCGATGCTTGCGCTCAGCAACACCATTCTGAGCATGGGCACCAGGACAAGAGAACTGGGCAAGAGTACCCTGCTCGGCAAGGAAACCACGCAACATCTGGGAGATATACTCACCAGCCGAGTCAGCACGAAAAACACGGATGGGCGTGGAAAACTGGGTGTGAACCATGGCAGCAAATCGCTTGTATATGGAGAGAACCTCACTGCGAGATTTCATCAAATAGAGCCAAGTATAGCGAGAGAAGTCATCAATAAAAAGAACATAGTAGCGATGACCCCTTTCGAATCAAGGGAGCAGGACCCCATACATCAGAATGACTAAGTCGAAAGGACGTGAGAGACTGACTCACTCGTAGGATAGGTAATTGAGTCTGTTTGCCAAGTCTACAACCATTACAATGTAAAGAAACATCACCAGAGACAGACCCTAAAACACCTTGGCGCACTAGAGACAAGCGAGAGCCACAAATATGACCAAGTCGATGATGCCACTGTTGGAAGGACGCAGAAGAGGAGGCAGCAAGAGCATGTGAACTGGCGGGTGTGGGGCAGCGGAAGGAACACGAAGCCAGTCAACCTCCCAAAGGCCCTGAGCATCATGGCGCCGAGGGCCAGCTCCAACTAGAGCCTGGGTGCGACGATCCTGAACAGAGCAAGAGTCGGTCAAGAATGACACGACAACCAGAATCAGCAAGTTGAGCAGCAGAGAAAAGATTCATGGTAAGACGAGGAACATGAGAAACACCAGGAACAGAGAAAGGAAGTAGAAAGAGTGCCACGACTAGCAACAGGAAGCGGTGTGCCATCGGCAGTAAGAACATTGACAGGAGAATCAAGAGGTCGAAGAGAAGACAGAGCAGAAGAATCAGAAGACATGTGAAAGGAAGCTCCAGAATCCAGAACCCACGGAGATGTACCTGACTGAGTAGGCGGTGGTGGCGAAGTAGAAGCAGTCAGCGAGGCAACGGTGCCCGTCGAAGAAGAGCCAGAGGAAGCCAGCATACGCTTGAGCTGGGCAATATCCTGGCAGTGAAGGACTGTGCAGACGGAGACGCACGAACCGCAGGAGAGGAGCGACCCATGTCACGCTGCTTCTTGAAACAATCAGACTCTGGATGGCCCGGCTTCTTGCAGTAGTCGCAGAACATGTGAGAGCGAGGCCGACCCCCCCTGCAGAGGGCCGCCCGCCCACCCCCCGTGAAGGAGTGGGTAGTAGCGGTGGAACAGACACACCGGAGCGCGGGCAGCAAGCACAGTGGGAACCACAAGCAGCCCAGCAGAACGGAGCCGAGTCTCCTCAGCGCGAAGCTCTGCAAGTACCTCTGAGATGGGAACACGTCGACCACGGGCAAGCAAGTGTGCACGCCGAGGCTCAAACTCGGGACGCAGGCGAGACAAGAACTCATGGACACGCTGAAACTCCAAATCTGACCTCACTGTCTGACAGCAGCGACAAGTACCACAAACAACAGTCCGCAGAGAGTCAAGCTGACGCCAGATGGCAGAACACTGTGTGTAGAACGCATCCACAGTAGAGTCACCCTGCTGAAGATCATGCTCCTGACGGACCACAGATAGGTAGAGAGCATCACCCGAGGGCTGATAGCGCTGACAAAGGTAAGTCCACATAGCAGCAGAAGTGCCTAATCCCATGAACTCAGAAGCAAACTGAGGCAGAACACTAGCAGTGAGGACAGCAGCAGTACGAGCATCATCATTGCACCACTGAGTGTAAACAGACAGAGCATCCCGATAAATAGAGAGAGACTCCGAGTAATCCGATACCTGCTGGTCATAGGCTTTAACTGCAAGATCATCAGCATCTTGGCGGCAGCAGCACGATCAGCCTCAGAAGCATCAGCGGCAAGAGCGGGTGGCACCGGTGGAGTAGGAGCCACAGGAGCGACGGGGCACGGCGGACAGGAGACCTCGCCAGAGAAACGCCCCACAACAGGAGGCCGCGCATGTGGATGCGCATAAAGCCCACAAACTCGGCGTAGTTGGTGCCATCAAAGATCACAGAGCACCGGGGACAGCAACATAGCCCGAAGAGGACATCGCGGGCTCTCGTTTTTTTTTTTTACACTATCCGGACCAGAGGCCGGTATATGCCGGACTGAAAACCGGGCACGAACAGAGGCTGCCGGACCAGGAGCCGGTCAATGCCGGGCTGAAAGCCGGAGCAGGGACAGAGGCAGCCGGACCAGGGCCGGTCAAGGCCGGGCGGGCGACCGGGTGGAGGCAGCCCCGAGAGAATTTAGATCGCACGGTGGAGGCAGCCCTCCTAATAGCGCCAGCAGGTCGACGGGTGGCCGCGACAGGGAGAAGCCGGCCACGGCGGCGACCGGGGGGGGGGACGGCGGCGGCCTGCGGCGGCCGGGTTGAGGCGGGGCGGCGGCGGCCGGGGCGGGGAGGAGCGTGCTGGAGGAGCAGCGGCGAGCTGCGGCGAGCTCGTCCGCCCACGACGAGCACGGACAAGAGGAGCGGCGGCGGCCGGACGGGGCCGGATGGCAGCAGGCTGGAGGAGCACCGGCGGCGGCCGGACGGGGCCGGAAGGCAGCAGGCTGGAGGAGCACCGGCAGCCGGACGGGGCCGGAACGGCGGCGCGCAGGCCGGGGATGGCGGCGCGGCAGGCCGGGGATGGCGACCGGGGGCGCGTAAGCGGCGGCGGCGACGCTGCAGGCCGGAGATGGCGGCAGCTGTGCGGCAGGCCGGCGACGGTGGAGTTGCTACGTGCGGCGGGGAAGGGGAGAGAGCCTGTGCTCTGATACCATGACACGAATGAGCAACTCTATTCAACCGGGGCCAAAGGCCAAAGGTACATATACATGTATACATGTGGTGATGAACAGTACTATACACATCTAACAATGACTACCGACGTGAAAGGTTGGCCTTCCCCTAAGCGGACTCTTCGGCTTACTGATACATTGTATGGTTCTGTTACATCGCTGTTGGTAGAGCAGAGTTCTTTTAAAAATTTAGGGCTTCTCTGTGTTTGGCAGCGAGACGGCCGTCACTTTGTGGAGCGAAACGCTGAAGCAGTTGATTCTGAAATGTTGAGAGATGATAGTTCTAGAGAGCCTGTGGTTGCTTTGGCCATGGGATGCACTTATAAGAAGCAAGGCTGTAAGATATTTGCTTCAGCTTGTTTTTTATGCCTTAGTATTTCTTTCTCTTTTTTCGAACTTACCCTGACCTCTGTCTACTGCTTTTACAGCAATGCTTGAGCTGTCTGCTAGCTATGGGTCTCAGGTGTGCATCAATGTTGATATACCTGAGATTTGCTACAGGTTTGTTTTGTCGTCTTTATCTGCGAATTTATGTTTATGATGCATAAGACTTTTATTTTGTTTCTACAATTTTAGAGCCCATTTAAGGTACCGGCTTCTGGTGTTAGCGTCTGGAGATGGATCTTCTGTTGTTATGGTCTTCTTTGGCGACATAGCTGTGGATCTGGTCGGCAAGGTTGCTGATGTTCAGCTCGCTGAGAACTATGCTCTTATCTCTACTGTGCCAACTGAAATAGCTGGTTTAACTGGCAGAAGCTGTGTTGTCGATGTTATTGTCACCGGATGATGGACAAAGGTCGTCTTATTCAAAAACCTCAATCATCACATCCCCTCTCTCCCACTTCACACCTTTTGCTTCCAGGTTCTTAAATTTTACCCTGAAGGAAGCTCTGTTTTCATTTACCAATCATGCAGCCTCGGCGGCAGCGTGCAACGGAGCAAGACAGTTGGGTCACTGCCTGGTTCACTTGGTAGTGCTGTTGAACGGGGTCTGGAAGTGGTGAGTTTTTGTTTACCTTTGTACCAGTTTTTTTTTTCTGCTTCTTTGTTGCTCTGGAATCTCTTATTGCTATTTTTTAAGGTATGTTGGCCAGGGGGGTCAGGCGACAATTTCTGTTGCAGCTCTCGCTGCCTGTACGAGCATGCCACCACTTGCTTCTGCTAAGTCTGGGATACCGCAGGGTCTTTCTTTCCTTCACATTTTTCTGGTTTTAGGGTCACTAAATTGCTTTTGTTTCAGGAAACTCCCCGCAAGAGCTTTCTGGTTCAGATTCAGAAGGTGAACATGTGCTGGTTGAGGATCCAGTCTGCTCGTTCTTTTCAGCAGTCAAAAGAAGGGTAGGTTTCTTGTGTGGCTCTATTCTATTTGTTTTCTAATTATTGGGCAGCCTAATTCACTATGACCCTGTGTATTACAGCAGCGGAAGCAACGTGAAAAGGCAGTTGTTCACTCAGGTGTTGACAAGTCATGGAAAGAAGGCCCGGTTCTGTTGAGAACGGTGATTTGGCTCCCGGGCTCCATGGAGCCCGTTTTTTTTGAAAAATGGAAATTCACATTTTTGAGTTTCCAAAAATTCCGAAAAAAATCATGCACGTATCTGAGTATGGTTCGCACCACCGTGACAAATTTCGCACCGAAATGACATCGTATGCGCCCTGTGCAAAAATGACAAAATTCTGACAGAATTTTTTTTCGGAATTTTTTGAAAAGTTTTCAAATTTTTTAAAAACCGAGCTCCATGGAGCCAGAGCTCCAAAAGGACTTTCCGCGGTTCTGTGTTCATATGTTTTCTCTACACTTCTAATGGGTTCCCATTACTGGCTTCTCATTTTGTGTCTTTTCTTTCAGCCTGCTCGCCAGACCAACAACTAGGTGGTATCTGCTTGGGATGCTTCCCTTTGATGCATAGCAAGTTTGTTCGCTACGGTGAAAGGTGTTCCTGTGTTTTGTCTATGTATATCCTGTTAGGTTGATCTCCAACGGTGCGGCACCAACGGCCGCACCGGACCCTGATCCTCGCGCCCTGATCGGGGGCGCGCAACCGAACCAATGGTTGGTGGGCCCCTGTCGCGCTGCGCTATAAAGACAGGTGGTGGCCGGCGGCACGCCTCACGAGGTTCGTCGCGCGCCACACACCCCACCGACACAACCATCCGATCTAGGGTTTTGCGCAGTAGCGACGGGAAGCACCACCGCCGCCACTGCCCTCTCTGCCACCACCGCCGCCATCCACCATGGCCGGCAGCACGAGCGCATCCGCGCAAGGAGAAGGTACAAATCCTCCTCTCATCTCTCTGTTCTACCCGTATCCATCTACCCTAGACGATCCAGTGGACTAAACAATGGTATCAGAGCCACTAGGAGGTAGATATTACTTGGGTAGAAAAGCAAATCGAGAAAGAAAAGAAAAGAATCCCCTCCCGTTGGAACCCTAACCCTAACCCAGAAAAAGGGGGCAAAGAAAACTCACCGGTTCGCCGGCAAAGAGCGCCGCCGTTTGGGCCGCGCCATTCCTCTCGATCCCGATGCGCACCAACTGGGGTATCGGGAAGAAGAAGCAACCCCTCGGGGGCAAAGGGCTCCACCGCCACGGATGGCGGCGCACACGCCACGCTCGACGGAGCAGCTCGCTGGACCAAGTCCGCAGCACGCTCCTCCGGCGAGCGGAGCGCAGCGCCACCGTGTGCGGGTCGCCGGACGCTGGGAAAGGACGGAGCAGCGCGGTCGCTGATACGTCCAAAGCGTATCTGTAATTTTTGATTGTTTCATGCCATTTTTATGCTTTTAGCACTTGTTATTATATTAAGTTTATGATTTATTTGTACTAACCTATTAATAGTTGCAAAAGTGCACAATGTTCTTGTTTTACACTTTGGTGTGTAGGAATTATCAAGAATATAAGAGAAAACCTTGTTAGAGTCGAATTGGGACTTTCCTGAAATCTGTCTGAAAACTATTTTTGAAGATGGACTGGTTTCGGCCCGAAGATGACGTTAAATGTAAAAAGTCTAGTCGTGAAAGTTGCAGGGAATTTTCTGCTAATAAATCTGGAACTAAACTTCGGCCCAATCGGAGTCCGGACGCTCCAGATATCGCCGTCCCACGGCAAAGGATGACAGAAATCCGAGAGTCAAAGGAGGAAACCCTAGGTCGTGGAGAACACCCCATACCCACGAATTTCCAGCCACCAAAGCCACGTTTTTGACTCCCCCATGGATCCCATCTCCATGGGGGAGGGCTCCAAAGAAGCCATGAAGGAAGGGGGCTAAGGGGCGGCGCATCCCCTCCATGCCGGCGGCGCGGGTGGAGCTTCCCGCGCCACCGCCGGCGCCGGCGCCGCCCTGCGCTCCTCGCTCCACCCTCCGCCGTCTTCACCGCCATCTCCATCACCAATTCCTCCTTGTATACAGTGGTTCATCCTCCCACAAACCTCCGTACCGCTCTATGTAAACATGGTGTTTGATGCTATAAAATATTATCCTATGATCTATGTCATGTTTGTGTAGTTTATTTGTCTTTTGATTGATTTGTTGAATGTATGAGGTTCATTAGAGTTGTATGTTGATATGGTACTGTCCTTTGGTGTCCATTATATTGTGCGCGCATGGATCAACATCATGGGGTTAGTAGTATGTGCGGGGGTAGTTCTGCCGGAGTGACAGAAACCTAAGGACTCGAACCGGTTAGTTGCACGTATGGGAGTAAGAGGACCATGAACTTAAGGCTATGGTTGGGGAAACCTTAATGCATTGTTAGTATTTGCGGATGCCTGCTAACAATCCAATCATATAGTACTTGTAATTTCAAGTAGTGGAGTGCATGTATATTTAGCCTCTCCCGCATAGAAAACTGTATCGAAGACAATGAACTAAGTATCTTCATTAATTAATCTTGGACAAAGCCATCACAATTATCACCACTTTTCCACACTCATGGTACTGTTAGTTTATGGTTACTTAGTGTACTTTATTGCTGCAGCACTAACTTTTACTTTTTTTTATTTATTATATCGCAAAGATATCTCTCATACCCGTATTGTTACTCTAGTATTATTTCCTAGATGAAGTAAACGTTTAGTGTGCGTAGAGTTGTATCAGTGGTTGATAGAACTTGAGAGAATACTTATCCTACCTTTAGCTCCTCGTTAGGTTCGACACTCTTACTTATCGAAAAGGCTACACGCGATCCCCTATACTTGTGGGTTATCAAGACCTTTTCTGGCGCCGTTGCCGGGAAGCCATAGCGTAGGTGAATGTTCTTGTGTGCACTTGTTTGCTTTATCTCTAAGTAATTTTTACTTTCAGTTTTAAGTTGTTTTCTATCTTAGTATGGATAGGGAATACGAATTATAAAAAAAATTAGTTGAAGATGTTATCTAAAAGCGTTTTAAAAAAGAGAGTGATTGGAAAGATGAGCAATGGTTTGGTGGGGGTCGACCTTGAACACTTGTGTTCATGCCTATCAAACTAAAGCAAGTCTTTCCATGGAAGCTTCTCATTCAAAAATATGTAAATATTGTGTATATATCTCTGTACATAAAAATAAAATGCTAATTATAGTCTTTAATTAATTGAAAGTTGATAGTTTTACTTTGCTGTCCAGAAACAGATTTTATGTGCTCCACCGTATAAAATATTTAAAATCACCAGAACGTGATCTTGATCTGAAATTTCTTGAGTGCAAAGTACTGCTTATTAGCTTTCTTTTATTACTTTTAACTTTTCTGATTTGAGTTACGTAGCTCTACCGAAAAATTCGATCTTTACTGACTGTTTAGTATTTCTGTGCTTCTCTGTAAATAAAATCTTGATAAATCTCAGAATAGTATTTTGACCTGAAAATTTTTGTGCATGAACCTGAGATTATTATCTGTCTTTCATTAGTTTTGAGTTTTTTTCATTTGAGCTACGTAGCTATCTCGTTAAGTGTCATCTTTACAGACTGTGCAGTTTTGGCAGATTGTTATGCTTATTTACTATTGTGCTTATACTCAATGTTTATAATCTTTATATCAATACAAGTTATAAATTGGTTAGTCTACAGTAGTTATCTTAAATTAAACTTGTCAATGCTTGAACATGAGTGGATTTTATTTAATGAGTACTAACCCTACTAATGAGTTTTGTGAAGTTTTATGTGGATGTAGCTTATAAGATCTAATCAATATGGTGATATGAGATGAATAAGAAGACGCAAGAGCTCAAGCTTGGGGATGCGCGAGTCATCCCCCTATTCATCAACTAACATGAGGTTGTCTCGTTCATACTCTATATTACCCGTCCACATGATAAGCATTGTCTTAAACTTGTAGTATAATTGTTTTTATATGTCTTGGTTTTACCTTCTTTAGTTTTATTAGGCTCTTTATTTGGTTTCTATTGCTTCTTTACTTTCACTTATAAATTCAAAACAATAAAAATATTTTCTTTTGTTTTGCTTCTTTGTTTGGTTCTTTATTTTCATTTTGTTTGGTTTTTTACTTTTGATTTTTATTTAGAGTTTTCCTTGTTGTAGCTAGCATGTTTAGGTCTTGCTTAGCCTCTGGTCCCTTAGTTTATCAAAAATAAAGTATCAAGTTTTACCCATTTAGCTTAGTTGATACATAGGTAAAAAGTGATTTTCTGTTTTCAGCATCTACTGCTCATTGCGCGATTTTTCATATTTTACTGGAAACTCTAAAAATCAACTGATGTTGTATCACCGAATCCTCTGCATGCACAAAAATTGGCTAAAATTTCGGACATGTTTAAGAGCAACTAAAAATTACGTTTGCCAGCTGCTGTTTTTCTGGACAGATTCCGACTTTTATTGCAAGAGTGGCCTCTTTGCGTTTTCATTTGATCCTTAATGGTTCTTACCTTTCATTTAGAAGTTGGCCATTTAAGCAACCTTTCTGTAACTTAGAAACAAAATTTGATTTGGTTTAATAGCAGCACCTTGGAAATATTATGTATTGCACTAAGTGTCTAGCTAAAAGGCGTTAAAGAAAAACGCTTATGGGAGGCAACCCATTATTTTTATTTCTGCAATTTTTCTTTTATTGAGTCAAGGAGGGTGTTTACTTCTGTAGCAACTCCTTTGTATCTTTACTTTTTCGAATTGTTGTGCCAAGAGTAGTCTCTAATGATAAAATGATGCTAAATTTTGATTGCTGCGCAGGAACAGATTTCTGCTGTTCACCGTATTAATTCTCTAAAATCACCAGAAAGTGAATTAAATCTGAAAAAATTTGTGCGTAATCCTTATATATGTATGCATCTTTTGTTAGTTCAAAATTGTTCGATCTGACCAATGTAAGTGCCTCGAAAAAATTCGTCTTTGCGGACTGTTCTGTTTTAGACAGATTATGTCTTTTATTTTGCATTCTCTCTTTTACTAGTGTTGAGTGGAATTATTTTTTGCGTGGAAGAGCTTCACATAACATCAGTGGAAGTAGCTAATGTTTGAAGTAACGGTCATATTGCGTCCTTACAGAACATGTGAGTTTTTGATTGTGCACTAACCCTCTAATGAGATTTACTTTGAGTTTGGTGTGGCGGAAGTTTTAAGGGTCAAGAGAGAAGAGTGATATAATAGGATTAAGAAGAGTAAAGAGCTTAAGCTTGGGGATGCCCATGGATCTCCCCAGCATATTTCAAGAAGACTCAAGCGTCTAAGCTTGGGATGCCCAAGGCATCCCCTTCTTCATCGTCAAAATTATCAGGTCATCTCTAGTTAAACTATATTTTAATTCTTTCACATCATATGTGCTGTTCTTGGAGCGTCTGTATCTTATTATTTATTTATCTTAGCATCAAACACCGGTTACATTAATAAGTTGATCTTCACATATTTTATTTATCCTCTGTTCTCAACGTTTACTTGGTTAATGGATTATTTGTTGAAACTTAAAAATGATGTGTGAATGATATTGTTTAGTAGTTTATGTTTTCTTATGGTTAGCCTCAACTAGCTAATAGTGCATACTATCTTATTTTGATATTAACATGCATTGTCCTGTTCATCAGATGGTATGGAATTGTGGTATCCTCCTCTGAATGATTTACTTGAATCGACTTGGCACATGCTCACACATGTTTATGACTGAAAAATAAAAGTCAATTAAGCCTTGATGACCTATTTTGCCTCAGAGTTTTAGTATCATTTTATGCCTCCGTTAATTTTATTCTGTCGCAAGTATGATTATGACGGTTATTGCTCTCTTGATTGTCGCTTCCCAGTCTATTGCTAGCCTTCACTTGTACTGAGCGGGAATGCTGCTCGTGCATCCAAAATCCTTAAAACCAAGTTATCCCAAAGAGTCCACCATAAATTCCTATGCATGGTATTTCAAACCATTCTAAGTAAATTTTCATGTGCTACCTTTAAAACCTTCAAAATACTTCTCATTTTGTGACACTGTTTTTAGCTCATGAGGACGTTCTAGTCGGGTTTGTTATCTTCCATGCTAAATTAAGTTTCCGACTTGCATGCTTCATCTGCTCGTCACTAATTTTGCAAAGAGTTGGTTAGACCATTATAACAACTAAGAAGTAAAATAAAATAGGCACTCCTCCATGGTATGAGATTGTTGGCAGGCACCCGAGGATTCAGTTAGCCATGGTTTGTGAAAGCAAAGATTGGGAGGAGTGTCATACTATATAAAAGTGCATGCTATAAATGCCTAATATCAATAACTCGGAACCGCTCTCAACTTGTTTAGTATGGAAGATAACAAGAACTCTATTACTGATTCGTTGACAGGAACAACCACCTCTCAAAACATTTTTACTTCTGTTTTTAATAAAAAGCTCTAGCACATGTTAATCCTTGCTTCCCTCTGCGAAGGGTCAATCTTTTATTTTAATGTTGAGTCATCATCCTTTCTTTGAGCACTTCCTCGAGAGCATAACTGTCATTCTTAGTGTAATGTGCTTGTCCCAGAATGCGGTTATCTGCGGTATAACTATGATGCTTTTACCTTTGATATCATTACATCTAGTCTTCACTTGAACTTCAGAGGTGCCTTGGCATTTATGTTTTGCTTCACAATTAAGGGCAAGCGAGATACCACTCTATCATGCTTTATTATGATCATTACAATCTTGTTGATGTTTATAAATTTCATGTTATGAGCTCTTAGTTCGTCCAAAGCGTATCTGTAATTTTTGATTGTTTCATGCCATTTTTATGCTTTTAGCACTTGTTATTATATTAAGTTTATGATTTATTTGGACTAACCTATTAATAGTTGCAAAAGTGCACAATGTTCTTGTTTTACACTTTGGTGTGTAGGAATTATCAAGAATACAAGAGAAAACCTTGTTGGAGTCAAATTGGGACTTTCCTGAAATCTGTCTGAAAACTATTTTCGAAGATGGACCCGTTTCGGCCCGAAGATGAAGTCAAATGTCTAGTCGCGAAAGTTTTTTTTTTTAGAGCACGCGACTGCGTGCCTTATTATTATAGAAGGAGAGAAAGGCAATTACAAGACTAACTGATCCTTGCGAACAAGGGATCAAGCTAGTTTTAGACTCCACACCTAGTACAACGCATGGTTACATCTCACGGTACATTGTGATCTCCAACTCCTGTTCTACGCGCAACTAAACATAGAACAAACTCATCGCAAATCTTAGTGGCCAGCTGCTCCACCGAGGATTGCTTGCCAACATTGGCAAAAGCCCAAGCATTCCTGTTCTTCCACAGGTACCAACAGGCCGTGCATACAAGGGTGCCGAAGGCCCTTCTGCTCCCAGCCGCCTGCCTGCTGCGCTCCACACTCCACCACTCCTCCAAAGTTGCATCGCCGTCAGGTAACTGGAAGTTTACCTCACCTCGGGTCGCACACGCATGCCAGACTTCTCTGGCAAAGACGCAATGCCCAAGTATATGTTCCGCGGTATCCTCCTCCTGCAAGCAAACGAAACAAGCCGAGGTCTGATCCTGCAAACCATGTCTGAACCTGCGGTGCGAAGTCCAGATGCGATGTTGTACTGCTAGCCACACAAACAGTTTGGCCTTCGGCGACGCCTTGCTCTTCCAGATCGGCCAAGCTAGCTTGAACCTCGTTCGCCCTTGCGTGAGCATATGGTATGTGGATTTCGCAGAGTACACACCTGACCTGCACCACGGCCAGACGAACTCGTCCGCCACCTGATCATCTCTGGTCACCCCCTCGATCGCCATCCAGAGCTGGAGGCTCTCCTGCGCTTCCCTATCTCCCCACTCGCCCTCGAACTCAAGGATCCATCTATTGTCCGTGAGCGATTGCGCCACCGTCCCGCTGTTGCGCGCTCTCGTGCTGACTTGGGCCGCAATGGTGGGCGCAATGGAAGCCACCGTGCTGCCGTTGATCCATCGGTCTCGCCAGAAAAGAAGCTTCTGACCGTTTCCGACTCTGACCGTGACCAAGCTGTCAAACACAGCTCGAGCTTTCTCGTCCTTGATCATGGGTAGCCCCTGCCATGGCCTGAGGGGATCCGTGCGCCGGAGCCACTCCCATCTCACTCTCAAAGCTAGACCCTGTAGGTTTAGATCTTTAACTCCCAAACCTCCGAACTCCAGCGGCTTACTGATGTTGTGCCATGCTACGAGGCATTGGCCGCCAGTAGCTCTCTCCTTGCCGGCCCAAAATAATCCTCGCATACTTCTCCCGAGCAGCTCCAACAGCCAAACAGGGGCCTCGGTGACCAGTAGATGGTGCACTGGTCGCGCCGCCATTACCGCCTTGACCAGCGTCAGTCTTCCCGGCTTCGCAATCATCCCACGTTGCCAAGGAGGGATTATGCTCATAGCTTTGTCAAGCATCGGCTGCCATTGCGCCTTGGTCAGAGGTCGCAAGGCCAACTGCAGCCCCAGGTAGCGAATTGGAAAAGAGACAATCCTGCAATTCAGCCAATTTTGCACCAATTCCGTCTCCTCCTCTCCTCCTCTGATCAGTGTCGCGGAAGATTTGCCGTAATTCACACGCAGACCAGAAGCGTTTCCAAACAGCGCTAGGATGCTCCTTGTTGTCATTAGATCTAGCGCACTGGGCTTGATGAAGATGACTACATCATCTGCATAAATCGACAGACGCTGCGTCGGGGAACAGTTAGCGATTGGATTCAGAAGCCCTATCTCCGCCGCCTCACGAAAGAGGCGGGTCACGATCTCCATTGCGAGCACGAACAGTTGGGGGGAGAGGGGATCCCCCTGACGCAAGCCTCTGACGTGTGCAATTCGTTTTCCTGGATTTCCATTCACTGAAATTCTCGTAGTCGCCGTGCACAAGGAAATCGCAATCCAGTTCAGGAACAACTCTAGAAAACCCATCCACCGCAACACCTCGAAGAGAAACGCCCAGGACAGCGAATCAAAAGCCCTTGCGATGTCTAATTTCAGCAATGTGCCTGTCTCCCTCCTCTTATTAATCTTCCGAGCCATCCGCCGGACCAGAAGGAAATTGTCATGCAGGTTCCTGTTCTTGATAAAGGCCGACTGATTGGCACTCACGAGCTGACACATTTTGGGCCGCAGACGAGTCGCGAAAGTTGCAGGGAATTTTCTGCTAATAAATCTGAAACTAAACTTCGGCCCAATAGGAGTCCGGAAACTCCAGATATCGCCGTCCCACTGCAAACCTAGATAGGATGACGGAAATCCGAGAGTCCATATAAAGGAGGAAACCCTAGGTCGTGGAGAACCCCATACCCACGAACTTCCAGCCACCAAAGCCACGTTTTTGCCTCCCCCATGGATCCCATCTCCATGGGGGAGGGCTCCCAAGAAGCCATGAAGGAAGGGGGTTAAGGGGCGGCGCATCCCCTCCATGTCGGCGGCGCGGGTGGAGCTTCCCGCGCCACCGCCGGCGCCGGTGCCGCCCTGCGGTCCTCGCTGCCCCCTCCGCCGTCTTCACCGCCATCTCCATCACCAATTCCTCCTTGTATACAGTGGTTCATCCTCCCACAAACCTCCGTACCGCTCTATGTAAACATGGTGTTTGATGCTATAAAATATTATCCTATGATCTATGTCATGTTTGTGTAGTTTATTTGTCTTTTAATTGCTTTGTTGAATGTATGAGGTTCATTAGAGTTGTATGTTGATATGGTACTGTCCTTTAGTATATGCAAAGGATGGGATAGTTCTGCCGGAGTGACAGAAACCTAAGGACTCGAACCGGTTAGTTGCACGTATGGGAGTAAGAGGACCATGAACTTAAGGCTATGGTTGGGGAAACCTTAATGCATTGTTAGTATTTGCGGATGCCTGCTAACAATCCAATCATATAGTACTTGTAATTCCAAGTAGTGGAGTGCATGTATATTTAGCCTCTCCCACATAGAAAACTGCATCGAAGACAATGAACTAAGTTATCTTCACTAATTAATCTTGGACAAAGCTATCACAATTACCACCACTTTTTCACACTCATGCTACTGTTAGTTTATGGTTACTTAGTGTACTTTATTGCTGCAGCACTAACTTTTACTATTTTGTATTTATTATCTCGCAAAGCTATCTCTCATACCCGTATTGTTACTCTAGTATTATTTCCTAGATGAAGTAAATGTTTAGTGTGCGTAGAGTTGTATCAGTGGTTGATAGAACTTGAGAGAATACTTATCCTACCTTTAGCTCCTCGTTGGGTTCGACACTCTTACTTATCGAAAAGGCTACACGCGATCCCCTATCCTTGTGGGTTATCAGTCGCTCTCGCGGCGCCGTCTCTCTCGGGTGAGAAGAAAGATGGGAAAAAAGAAGGAAAGGAGAGGGAAGGGGAAGGAGGCCGCACGGCGTGGTCGTCTCTAGCGGCCGTTCAGCGCTGTTTCCGGCGGGCTGGCGGCTGGCCTAACCCTAGCCGCGCGCACGGGAGAGTGCGAAGAGAGAAATGGTTAGGGTTTTCCGTCGGGGGCGGACTGACCCGGTTTTATTCTCCCGAGGAGCGCGGAGGACCGTCCAATCACACGGACGGCCATGATCGCCCGGATCCAAACCCTAGATAGCTAACGGGCCGATGGGCCCAAAGTGGAGGAGGCCGCAGCAGCGGGCGAGTGCGCAAACGGGCCGTGGGCCACGAGCATGACAGACCGCTAGGCTGGGCCGTTTTTTGGACAGAACTGAAACAGACAGAGTTTTTTCTCCAGTTTTATTTTTTCGGTAGCTGTTTTATTTGTTTTTTGTCCAATTTTTGGGCAAATTTCATCCAGTTTTTCTATTGAAAATTATCCAACGAAATTTTTTGTTTAGAGAACTGAAAAGTGACAGAAATGCTTCTGAAAAGTATAAAGTTCATGAATTTTTATTCATGTTTTTCCGCTGCAAATATAAAAGTGCTCTAAAAGTGAAATAGAATTAAAGAAAGAATTAATTTTAAGAGCAAGTGAAAGTGATTAATAAAATAATTATGATTCTGTTATTTTATGACCAACGTTGTTAATAACATAATCATGATTTACTGTTGTTTATATGTGCATTTGTTGCTATTTTCTGCCCAACGGTGATATAGTTTTAATTGCACAAACAGTTGTATGTTTTAATTTTGACCAACGTTGGATTATTGCATGCAATTGTTGTTATGATCTCACTTCATTGTGGTTTTCAGGAGGGTACTACTTGATGAGCTGCATCAAGGATGTTCCAACCCTCAGAGGTGACAACTACACTGAATGGAGAAAGAAGGTCGACTTGGCTTTTGTTTGTGCTGAGGTGGACTGGGTTGTGGACACTCCACAGCCAGTCAAACCTACAGAGCCAGTCAGAGATGAAAAAGATGATGATATGCTTGGGATAAAAAGAGGAGGGATTATGCTCCATTGGAGATGTCATATACCCTCGAAAACAAAAAGTGGCTCACCGCCAACAAAAAGTGCATGGCTTTCATAAAGAACACAATTGAGCACTATTGTGGGCTCAATTGCAGAGTGTGCTTCCGTAAGGGAGTTTCTTGAAAAGATAAAGAGCCAGTTCACTGGTTCTTCAAAGATATATGCTACCCAGCTGCTTGTGACAGAAAAGTACACAGGAGGTGGACATGGCATAAGAGAGCACATCCTCAGGATGAGCAACATGGCAGCTAAGCTTAAGCCCATGGACGATGATTTGGAGCTCAAGCCTGCACTCCTTGTTCACCTGGTTATGGCTTCACTGCCAAGTCAGTTTGACACTTTTGTTGTCAACTACAACATGTCGCCTGAAAAATGGGACATTGAAAAGACAATAGCCATGTGTGTGCAAGAAGAGGAAAGACTTAAAGCCTCACATGGTGGTTCTCTGAACTATGTGAAGGATAATAAGAAAAAGAACTACAATCAAAGTAGCAATGGTTCCCCTTCAAAGCCACATGGAAAAGCTCCCACGCATTATCAGCATCAGCAGAAGTCTCTTCCAGTGGACAAAGATACATGTCTCCACTGTAAGAAGACTGGGCATTACAAGAAAGATTGCCCTGTTGGCTAAAGTCCATAATGGCAAAGAGAGGTAACAACATTGTTTCCTTTGTAAATGAATCCTTGTATACACAGTTTTCGAAATCTACTTGGTGGATTGACTCAGGTGCAACTGTTCATGTTGCAAATTCATTACAGGGATTCCATTCGACGCGGACTACGCAAAGAAGCGAAAGATGCATTGAAGTTGCAAATGGAGTTCAAGCAGACGTTGAAGCTGTCGGCGACATCTCCCTGGAGTTAGCTGATGGATTCACGATTCTGCTTAGAGATGTTTTATATGTTCCTTCATTACACAGAAACTTGATTAGTGTTTCACGTTTGGACAAAGATAATTATGAATGTTATTTTGGACATGGCAAGTGTGCCATATGGTGTAATAATACTCATGTGGGTGTTGCTTTACTTCACAATGAGCTTTATTTATTATCCCTACGTGAAAAAGTGTATTCTGTGTGTAAAGTGAATGAGCATGTTTCCGCGCCGGATAAAGAACAAAAGAAAAGAAAGAGAACTCATGACTCATCGAAATTATGGCACTGTCGTTTGGGCCATATTTCGAGGGGAGAATAGAAAGTCTAGTTAAAAATGAAATTCTTCCTCCATTAGAGTTCTCAGACTTAGAACAATGCATAGATTGCATTAAAGGAAAGTACGTAAAACAAATCAAAAAGGGTGCAAACCGAAGTACAGGAACACTAGAAATCATTCACACTGACATTTGTGGACCATTTCCTGTGAAAAGTGTGGATGGCTATGACTCGTTTATAACATTCACAGATGATTACTCCCGATATGGTTATATTTATCCAATCAAAGAAAAGTCTGAAGCGTTGGATAAATTTAAGATATTCAAAGCTGAAGTAGAAAATCAGCATGATAAAAGAATAAAGATAGTGAGATCTGACCGTGGAGGGGAGTACTACGGTCGGCACACTCCATATGGCCAAGTCCCTGGACCTTTTGCGAGGTTCTTACAGGAGACTGGCATAGTGGCCCAGTATACAATGCCGGGCGACCCTCAGCAAAATGGAGTAGCTGAAAGGCGTAACCGTACACTTATGGATATGGTGCGCAGCATGATGAGTTACTCCACCTTGCCATTGGGATTATGGATGGAGGCGCTTAAAACCGCCATCCATTCTCAATAGAGTACCAAGCAAGTCGGTGCCCAAAACACCGTACGAGTTGTGGACAGGAAGAGTACCCTCTCTACAACACTTCAGGGTGTGGGGGAGCCCAGCTGAGGCCAAAGTATTTAATCCAAATATTGCAAAGTTAGATCCCAAAACAGTCAGTTGCCACTTCATTGGCTATCCTGATAGATCAAAAGGTTTTCGTTTCTACTGTTAGACAGATACACAAAGTTTGTAGAAACGAGACATGCAGTCTTCTTAGAGGACGAAATGATGAGGGGGAGCATGGTAGCTCGGAAAATTGATCTTGAGGAGAAGAGGGTGTGTGCACCTTTTCCGATGATTCAGGAGCCATTTTTCGCACTACCTGTTGTACCTGCACCGACAATTCCTGAGGTTGAGGTGCAAGCACCTGTTGTAACTCCACCCGTGACAACTATGGGTGAAGATCCGGAACCTGTCCGTCAGGAGCCGACTGAACCCGTTGTTGAGCATGAAAGGGAGGTGCAGCAGCCACTTTTAGAAAATGAGACCCTTAGAAGGTCTAAAAGAGCTAAAAATCAGCTATTTCTGATGATTATAAAGTTTACAATACAGAATATTCATATGGAAATGATCCCACTTCATATGAAGAAGCCATGAGAAGCCCTCACTCATCGAAGTGGGTGGAGGCAATGGAAGAAGAGATGAAATCGATGAGTTCCAACGATGTTTGGGACTTAGAAGATATTCCTAAAGGAGCCAAAACAGTAGGCTGCAAATGGGTATACAAAACTAAGTATGACTCAAAAGGGAATGTAGAAAAGTATAAAGCACGACTTGTGGCAAAAGGATTTACACAAAGAGAAGGGGTAGATTACAATGAGACATTTTCACCAGTCTCATGTAAGGATTCCTTCAGAATCATAATGGCACTAGTTGCACATTTTGATTTAGAGCTACATCAAATGGATGTAAAGACGGCATTTCTAAACGGGGATTTAAAAGAAAATGTTTACATGAAACAACCCAAGGGTTTTATCATGGAAGGCAAGGAAGATATGGGATGCCGCCTGAAGAAATCCATTTATGGATTAAAGCAAGCCTCTAGACAGTGGTATCTAAAGTTTAATGAGACAATTAAAAGTTTTGGATTTAAAGAGAATGTTGAGGATAACTGCATTTATGCAAAGTTTAAAAATGGGAAATATATTTTCCTAATCTTGTATGTGGATGATATCTTGCTTGCTAGCAGTGATGTTAGTCTACAAGAAACAAAGAAGTTCTTATCCTCAAATTTTGATATGAAAGATCTTGGTGAAGCATCATATGTTTTGGGCATAGAAATTCACCGAGATAGGAAAAATGGAGTTTAGGACTATCGCAGAAGGCATATTTTGAAAAGGTTCTTAAAAAGTATAATATGCATAAGAGTAGTGCCACACCTGCACCTATAGTCAAGGGCGACAGTTTTGGGAAATTCCAATGTCCCAAGAACCAGTACGAGATCGATCAAATGAAAGGAATACCATATGCTTCGGCTGTTGGAAGCTTACAGTATGCACAAGTGTGCACTCGCCCTGACTTAGCTTTTATCACCGTACTCGGTAGATATCAAGAGAATCCAGGCACAGGCACTGGAAAATGGCAAAGAAAGCATTGCGTTATGCGCAAGGCACAAAGGACCTCATGCTAACATACAGAAGATCTGATTCCCTAGAGATAAGAGGGTATTCAGACGCAGATTTTGCGGGAGACAGAGATGATAGAAAATCCACGTCAGGATACGTGTTCACTCTCGCTGGAGGGGCTATTTCGTGGAGAAGCTCCAAACAGTCAATAGTTGCATCGTCCACGATGTATGCAGAATTTATAGCAGCTTATGAGGCCACAGGGCAGGTGATATGGTTAAAGAAATTTATACCCGACTTGAAAGTGGTAGATTGTATTGACAAACCACTAAAGATGTACTGTGACAACCAGCCCGCAGTATTCTATGCTCACAACAACAAGTCGAGTAATGCTACCAAACCAATAGAGATAAAGTATTATGTTGTGAAAGATAAAATCCAGGATCAAACTATAAGTCTCGAGCATATAAGGACAAAGGATATGCTTGCGGATCCGCTTACGAAAGGCTTACCACCCAGTGTGTTCATGGAACACGTAGCCGGCATGGGTTTAATGGAAAGCCTATGATTCCTGGATCATGAGAGGCCCAAAAGGAACAGAAATTGTTTCAAAACAGAGATGTATATTGTAGCTGTCTGATTCTATCGGCAATTGAGCTGTGACGATGAAACATGCTCTATGTACTGATCTGTGATGAAACGAGTAAAGTATAAAGTACATGGTCAAAAGTAAAAGTTGAGATCAAGGGGGAGAATGTTAGGTTGATCTCCAACGGTGCGGCACCAACGGCCGCACCGAACCCTGATCCTCGCGCCCTGATCGGGGGCGCCCAACCGAACCAATGGTTGGTGGGCCCCTGTCGCGCTGCGATATAAAGACAGGTGGTGGCCGGCGGCACGCCTCACGAGGTTCGTCGCGCGCCGCACACCCCGCCGACACAACCATCCGATCTAGGGTTTTGCGCAGTAGCGGCGGGAAGCACCACCGCCGCTACTACCCTCTCTGCCACCACGACCGCCGTCCACCATGGCCGGCAGCTCGAGCGCATCCGCGCAAGGAGAAGGTACAAATCCTCCTCTCATCTCTTTGTTCTACCTGTATCCACCTACTGCCTTAGCTTATGTATCGTGTATGGTTAGACGAAGTACGTGGTTGATATAACGGTACTGATGGTCGTGTTTTGTAATCAATTTGATCAAGTGGAATGCTTGCCATGTGTCCAAATACTTGCGGAGGATAGGTAGTTGTTCCTGTTGTGTTATGTTTTCGTTTTGATTCCTTCTGTTCGACGAACAATGTGGTACGCCCTCTCGATCTTTCCTATGCAAAATAAATAAACTGTTGACAACACGTTTTGAACGATAAATAGAGTCCACGCATTAGAAAAAGGTTTTCTAGCGCACATGCAAGAACGATAAATAGACGGCACGGCGAACATCATACATGCTCAAGAATAGACTCCACCCATTAGAAAAAGGTTTTCTTTCCGATGGAAATCTAATTACAACAAGTTTCGGTTTCTCCTTACATGTTTCAATTTTGGTTGTCTGCATGTTGCCAAGTGTGTCATAATTACATTGAAAATGGGGGAGTATGAGAAAGAAAGGAAGGACATGCGCGTACTCGGGCATGCAGTTTTCCCTTTTTTCCTTTTATTTTTAAAATCTGAATTTTGAAAATGAAATATTTTGAGAACCGTTTATCCAAATTACAAACCGTTTTCAATTTTGAGCTCCGCGTGTCGAGATTTTCAAAACTAAATCCCATCTTGATAAGTTTCGACGAATTTTTTTTACTTCCGGTTATGTATAGTTGTACAACCTGTGTCTGTGTAATTGTACAACTTGTATCTATACAAACTGTGCATGCGTAGTTGTACAACATGTGCCTGTATAGTTGTACAACCTGTGCCTGTCTAGTTCTATAACCTGTGTCTGTTTAGTTGTACAATCTGTGTCTATATAATTTGTGTCTGTCTAGTTATACAATATGTGTGTATGTAGTTGTAAAACATGTGTCTGTGTAGTTATACAAATTGTATCTCTTTAGTTGTACAACTTGTTAGTTGTACAATCTTTAGTTGTACCACTTGTTAGTTGTACAACTTGTATCTGTGTAGTTATATAACCTGTTAGTGTACAACCTGTGTCTGTATAGTTGTACAATAGGTGTCTTTGTAGATGTACGTCATAGACGTCTAGAGCTATGCGAAGTAGACCTGCTGAGGCGAAGCCGAGCCATAGCACACGAAACGACCAATGCGCGTAACGACAAATAAGTAGCAACGAACAATGCACCCCATTCAACATATTATTAAAATTTATCGAGCCGAAACTAAGCTGTAATATTTTGCGTAGTTTGTACACAAACTTTTTGTTCTGTAGAGCGGACGTGCGCGGGAGTTTCATATCGCGCACGGAGGCTTCGATCGTACACGATCGTGGGAGAACGTATGCGAACGTACGCGCGCAGGGGGCTTCGTATCGGCCAGGAACTTTCACGCGCGGGGCTTCTTTTTTTAGAAATACAGTACAAACGCAGACGCTCACATAGGCGCGCCTACATTCACCCCTATGAACGCACGCACACCCTACCCTTATGAGCACCTCTGAAATACTTAGTCGACGGATAGAGTCTTGAGATTGACGAAATCACCATGAGCGCCTCGCTATCGTCGGGAATGCCGCCTCCCACTGAAAGAAAATTTTGCCTAAATGCAACACACAGATGTCAAACCTAGGGTTTGAACTCTGGTGGGCTGAAAGTACAACCAACCCTGCTAACCATCAAACCGCAGGTTGGTTTGCGCGCGGGGGCTTCGTATCGGCGAGAAAAGTACGCCCGCGGGGCTTCGTATGAATGTACGCGCATGGGAAAGGCTTCGGCAGGCAGATGTACGCCCGTGGGGCTGGGAGCTGCGTACCTAGTTGGCCACATGGCCTTCTATGGTGTAATTAGTTCCTTTTATGAAGGGGTTACCTTTGCGTAGTGGCACCAGAGTCCACCATGGTCAGTCGCCTGGGGGGACTCCGGATCTCCCTTTAGAGAGGCTTCTATGCAGGGTTCCTGAAAGGAAAAAGTCCAAAACAAACCTTTAACTCATAGCCAAAAGCTAAATCGAACCCTGAACTTTGAATCCCCGAAATTGACACTCTAAACTATCAGATCCCGGTCTATTTTCAACCCTAGATGTGTTTGGCTCGTCGGGAAAGCATGGAACCAGACAGTGGCGGAGGACGGAAAAAAATGAGGTCGGGCGAAAAAAAAATGAGGAGCCGACGAAGCCCGCGAGCAGATGCAGGAGGCGGAGCAGGGCGCTGTCGAGCGAAGCAAGGAGGTTGGAGGTGCACGAACGATCGAACGAGTCGACCTGATTCCATGTGCGGTTATGCGCATTGAGGCTAGCAGGCCCTCCTCTGGCTCCCCGCACTCAGCCCACTAAGGCCCAGCTCGGCTGAGACACTAAGAACTGGCCCAACTAACCTCTTTTCCTTTGTTCTTTTCAGATACGAGCAGAAAATAGCAAAACAAGTATATACATATGAAAATGCCTACATATATGAAGTTTTTTGCCAAAAATCAAGGTAGGGCGGACGCCCTACCTTGCCCTACTGGGTCCTCCGCCACTGAACCAGACCGGGATAAACTGCTACCATCACTGACAATGTGGACCCACTTGTCATATTTATCCCTAATCTCTCTCACTTTCACCATGCAAGCAGGAACCCCAACGAGATGTGGCCCACCATGCCGTCTTGCCTATACCGCGCGCGCCCTGCCGATGATCTGCACTGCCGCCACTCGTGCCTCGGTCCTGCTGGTCTTCGTTGGTCGCGCGATGCGGATGATCTGCACTGCCGCCGCTTGTTGCCTCGACCCCGCCGGTTGTCGCCGGCCGCACATCATCGAGCTTCAGCAAGCCACACGCTTCCCATGGCTCTGCTAAGCATGGCTCGAGGTGCTCCATGTCGCTGGTGCTGCTTAAACTGTCGCAGCTGCTGGCCCAACGCTCTGCAAGGGCATCGATTTGGTGCTCTGGTCGAGTGCCTCCACTTAATCAATTGACTACATCTAGCTAGCAATCTAGCATGTCACGATGAGTTGCCCAAGCAATATCAATCAAGAAGCAGTCATCAAGAAGTTTGATGAGCTGCTGCTCCCCACCATAGTGCAGGTCACTGACTCACTGGCGTGCTGAAGCTCCCACTCCACCATGGCTCTTTTTTCCATGTCGCACATCTGCATAGCCGCTGTGGGGCGCAGCTCGAGAAAGTAGCCGCCGCCATGGCTGCTGCTCTAGACGGAGGCATGCGCCGCCGGTTGTGCTCGAGATGGGAGGCGCCGCCGCAGCTACGCATGCACAGAAAGTGCGCCGCCGTCCGACGAAACAGGCTGATGCATCCCTGCTCATGCTAGATGGCTCCTCCGATATGCGACCCGGCCTTCCGTTGCATCCCCTGCTCGTGGTTAGAGAGATATTGATTGGACAAAGGTGGAAGAGGTACATGACAGGTGGCCCTTCTTTGTCAGCGGGTCAGTGAAATATTCAATTTAGTAAATTGTTTATTTTTCATATGCAAAATAAGTCGAGGGTCCGGGATAGACCGGGATCCGTAAGTTTATAGTGTCAATTTTGGGGATTCAAAGTTCAGAGTTTGATTTAGCTTTCGACGAGTTCAATATTTATTTTGGACTTTTGCTTCCTGAAATAAATAATAAAAAGCTTACTAAGCAATTCCCCTAAATGCCCAAGGCCCAGCCCAACTACTCTAACCGTCCCCGTATCCCGGTGTCCCCAACCCCGACCCGGCCGCCGTCGCCGGGAGAGCCTATGCTTCGACCCCTGCGATGGGTGCGGCGCCTCGCACACCCCTGCGTGTGTTACTGGGCCGGCCTAGTTCTGGCTCGTTTCCCTGCCTTCAACTGTTTCTTCGTACCGTTCTAAAAAAACTGTTTCTTCGTACCGATTCGCTTAGACTGTTTCGGAATTCGGATGGCATGCGGGAGCGCGTGTTCTCTTTCAGAAACAAGTACGATCCTACTAGAACACTCGAACTACTTTAAAAAATGTGTACACGAAAATCCTGCACGTACACGAGTAAGTTCCATTCCTATACTCAATTTCAAGTTTTGTTGATTGTAAATTCTAAATTTTGAATAAATGTTTGAAACCTTTTAAGCCAAATTTTATCGAATTCGTCGCACTCATTTGACCGGTTGAAATATCATTTGACAAGTTTAATCTAAACGTTTCGCGCAACTTTCATGTTGTAATTTTTTTGAACGATTTTAAAAGGCGAACAGAAAATGTCTGTGAACGGAAATTATTTTTGAACGATTTTCAAAAAAGTGAACAAAATAGGTATTTGAACGGAAATTATTTTTGAACGATTTTAAAAGTCGAACAGAAAAACTCTATGAACGGAAATTATTTTTGAACGGTTTTCAAAATGTGAACAAAAAATAGATATTTGAACGGAAACTATTTTTGAACGATTTTAAAAGGCGAACAGAAAAAAGTCTGTGAATGGAAATTATTTTTGAACGATTTTCAATAAAGTGAACAAAATAGGTATTTGAACGGAAATCATTTTTGGACGATTTTAAAAGGCGAACAGAAAAAGTCTGTGAACGGAAATTATTTTTGAACGATTTTCCAAAAAGTGAACAAAATAGGTATTTGAACGGAAATTATTTTTGAACGAATTTAAAAGGCGAACAGAAAAAAGTCTGTGAACAGAAATTGTTTTTGAACGATTTTCAAAAAGTGAACAAAAAATAGGTATTTGAACGGAAATTATTTTGGAACGATTTTAAAAGGCGAACAGAAAAAAGTCTGTGAACGGAAATTATTTTTGAACGATTTTCAAAAAAGTGAACAAAATAGGTATTTGAACAGAAATTATTTTTGAAAGATTTTAAAAGGCGAACAGAAAAACTCTGTGAACGGAAATTATTTTTGAAAGATTTTCAAAAAGTGAACAAAAAAAAGTATTTGAAAGAAAACTATTTTTGAACGATTTTAAAAGACGAACAGAAAAATGAACATTTTTCAAAATAAACATTTGTCATTGCCTAAACCATGTTCATATACACCGTTTTTAAAAATGAACATTTTTCAAAATAATTGAAAAGGTAAAAAAGAAACAAAGAAATGAAAAAGGAAGAAGAAAACAGCAAAAAAGAAAATAACAGAATGAGAAAATTATTGTTTGAATTGGAACAAAAAATTAAAGAGAAAAACGCACTCGTACTCCCATGCAGCAATCGCTCACCCATGCAGCAACGTATGTTTTTTTTTTTTTTGAGGGGGGGGAAGCAACTTTATTTAAGGTTCAATACGGAAAGGAATAGAAAAGCCCGCAGGCAGTTCAGTAAGCCATACACGGCGGCCCGGGTCATCGCGCAACATGCTTCTAGCAATCACATGTGCTTCTTTATTTGATGTGCGCCGTTCATGGCGGAAAGCTAGTACCTCAAAGCTGCTTCTAGCTTCGTTTATTTCTCGGACAATGAGGGCATAAGTCCCCATACTCCCCGTCTCCAGGTTTCGGATCACCGAAAGACAGTCACTCGCCACCATGGTCCGCGAGACGTGGATGTCTCGCGCCAAGGCGATCGCCTCCCTACAGGCAAGGGCCTCTAGGGTTTCTGGATCAGACTTATCCAGCATCACCACCGCCGACGCTCCCAAGAACGTAACATCCTCTGTTCGAGCAATTGCTGCAACCGAGCCACGGTCCGTCCCCTTCCCTACAGCTGCATCGACGTTTATCTTGACCATCCCCGGGGGAGGGGGGATCCATCTCGGCACCCGGCTGTCACTAGTGCTCGACAATGGCTTGGCCTTCCTTTCAGCACTCTGTGCTAGATCATCCAGGAACCTTTCCACAAACAAATGAGTAGACAGAGGACTCTGGTACTGTTGTTCATGGATCGCTTTCCGTCTTGCATGCCATATGGCCCAAAGGGTAACAAAAACCCTAGTGTGATCAGCACGGTTTAGTGTCTCCATCATATTTGCGAGCCACTGCCTTGCATCGCCTTCTTCTGATCGACTCATATGCTCCGTTATGCCTTCGTCAACGAGAGCCCATACACACCTTGACATAGTGCAGTCCAGGAGGGCGTGCCTCCAAGAATCAGCAGCTCCGCAGAGTGTGCACTGATCACTGTCCGTCATCTTACGGTGACAACGAACATCATTGGTTGGCAATGAAAGTTTTGCCAACCGCCAGAGGAACACCTTCACCTTTGACGGCACCTGTGTACGCCATAGTGAAGTCCATTCCTTCTGAATGCCAAGGACATTTGAGGCGCCAGCTCGCCCTTCCAGCCATGCCTCCCTCTTCTCCTTGGTGTACACTAGCATCCTGTATGCCGATCGCACCGAGAAAATCCCCTTACGATCGTAGTGCCACGCCCAGAAATCCTCTTGTCTCCGGTGGCTGAGAGGGATCTGGCATATGGCGTCCACATCCATCGGCAGAAAACACTGCTGCAGCTTAGTTCTATCCCATGAAGCTGTGGTAGGATCAATGAACGCTGCAACTCTCTCGGGTGGTTCCCTAGTGATGCAAGCGATGGGCCGCATCATCCCATCACGAGGCAGCCAATTGTCGTTCCATGGATCAGTCGACTCACCCGTCCCAATGCGCCTAATGAGGCCTTGCTTCAAAACCTGTAACCCTTCACAGATCGCGCGCCACACCTGAGATGGTGCTGAACCAAGAGTGGCATGCAGAAGGTCCGTTTCTGGGTAATATACTGCCTTCAAAACCCGAGCACTAAGGCTGTCAGGGTTTTGTAATATCCTCCATCCTTGTCTTGCTAGGAGAGATAAATTAAAGAGCTCGATATCTCTGAATCCGAGCCCCCCCATGTTCTTTGGTTTACACATTTCTTTCCACGATACCCAACATGTTTTTCTCTCGCCATCACGACATCCCCACCAGAACTTCCTCATCAACGAGTTGATATGGAGGCAAAGACCCCGGGGTAGCAGAAAGCAAGCCATCGAAAAGATAGGAATTGCTTGCGCCACCGATTTGATTAGAATTTCCTTGCCTCCCGACGAGAGTAGCTTTTCCAGCCATCCCTGTATTCTGCTCCATATGCGGTCCTTTAAATATTTAAAGGCACTCCCCCTAGCTCGCCCCACATCAGAAGGCATCCCCAGGTATTTTTCATTCAGCGTTTCATTCTGAACATCAAGCGCAATTTTAACCGCATCCTTCACTCCATTTGGACATCTCTTGCTAAAGAAAATCGAAGATTTGTCCCGGTTGATCCTTTGGCCTGACGCCAAACAATACTTGTCCAACACTTCCTGAACTTTACCCGCACTCGCAACATCTGCTTTGAATAGCAACAGGCTGTCATCAGCAAACAGAAGATGGCTAACCGGCGGTGCCGACGCTGCCACCTTTAATCCTTGGAGTTCCGATGAAAAACTGTGGTGTTTTAAGAGGCACGAGAGGCCCTCTGCTGCTAAAAAAAAGAGATATGGTGAGATTGGATCACCCTGACGCACCCCTCTCGAGGGTGTGAACTGTCGGAGCTTCCCTCCATTAAAGAGAACCTGGCAAGATACTGTGGAGACGAGACGCATAATCATCTTCACCCACAGCCTGTGAAACCCCAACTTTATAATGACAGCCTCAAGATACCGCCATTCAAGTCGGTCATATGCCTTGCGCATATCCAATTTCAGCGCACAGAACCGATTCTTCTTCGCGCGATTCCGCTTCATAAAGTGCAGACACTCGTAAGCGGTTATGATATTGTCGGTGATCAAACGACCAGGGACAAAAGCTGATTGTTCCTCCGAGATGATCTCCGGAAGACACTCCTTCAATCTGTTTGCCACCACTTTTGAGGCGATCTTGTAGATGACATTACATAGGCTAATAGGTCTGAATTGTCCCAGCTCCTCCGGGCTTGCCACTTTTGGAATTAAGACTATGAAAGTCTGATTAATTTCCTCCATGTTATCTTCTCCCTTGAGCACACGGAGTACTGCCATCATCACCTCCTCCCCACATAGATCCCAATGAGTTTGGAAAAAATGCGCCGGGAAGCCATCTGGCCCTGGGGCCTTAGTCGGGAACATTTGAAAAAGAGCATCTTTAACCTCCTGTTCAACGAAAGGTTTAAGAAGTGCCTCGTTCATTTGATCCGTCACCTTAACTGGGATCACATCAATCACCTCTGCCATGTTTTGTACCCCCTCGGACTGATACAAATCTTCGTAGAAGTTACTTGTAAGCTCTGCCATCTCCTGATCATTCTCGGTGATCATGCCATCCGGTTTTCTAAGTTGGGTTATACTGTTTCTCTTCTTTCTCTTGCTTGCTCGGAGGTGAAAAAATCTAGTGTTCTTGTCACCTTCAGCCAGCCACTGAATCCTCGAACGTTGGCGCCACATCACCTCCTCACGCTCACGCAGCTCGAGTAATCGTTGGGTGATCTTGACCTCCTCATGGGAAGGCCCCTGTCTCAGAACATCCGCTCTAATGACTGTCAGCTTCTCCGTCAACTGTCGTATCTCCCTCTTCACATTCCCAAAGGTATTGCGTCCCCAGCTATCGAGAGAGGCAGACACTCGTGATAGCTTCTCCTTCAGATGTGACATCGTAGATGATTTTCCTGTCTCATTCCATACATCCGCTAGGTGCGGTTTGAACTTATCGTGGGACTCCCACATGAGTTCATAACGAAATATTTTGTCCTCGGTAAGCCTCCGTTGACGGGAGGACTCACGCCACCGTAGCAAGATAGGACAATGATCAGACGATGCCCCTGTCAAGTGACGAACTGTTGCTAGCGGGAACCGTCCACTCCAAGCAGCTGTTGCCAGCGCCCTGTCCAATCTGACCCGGCAGAAGGAGCCCCCAGCTACTCTTTTCTCATAGGTCCAACTATTTCCCACGTATCCCAGGTCTGCAAGCTCACAAACATCAACTGCATCGCGAAAACCTGCAATCTGGGCAAGACTCCGATCCACGACTCCTTCGTGTTCGTGTTGGTGGAGAACCTCGTTGAAGTCTCCTATGCACATCCATGGTAGAGATGACGAAGACCGGATGTATTTCAGCATATCCCATGTCTTGAATCTCTCCGCTGTCTGAGCTTCACCGTAAACGCAGGTTAGCCTCCAGGGATCACCATCCCTCTCGGTTATAATTGCATCTAGGTGATATTGAGAAAAAGGCAAAATCTCAATCTTGGTTTCATTATTCCAGAAAATTCCGAGACCGCCACTCCGTCCCGAACTACTTACAGCAAAACTTTTATCATAACCTAGCCTACTAGCTAGTCCTTCAACCCGTGATTTGTGAAGTTGAGTTTCCAACACACAGAACACGGTAGGTTTAAAACGCCTTGCTAAATCGCAAAGCTCGTTAACTGTCGCGTTGCCTCCCGCACCGCGACAGTTGTAGCTTAGGGCACTCATTGCTTCTGGCGGTACTCCGATCCGGAGCCCGCCTTTGTCTCTGTCATCTCTACCTGCTTCTGCCTCTTCGGAACCGGTGGTTTCACCGGTGAGGGTGGTAAACTTACGCTCTTGGCACCATCCGCAACTGCCATCACATTGTTGTGCTCTGTTGGGGCAATTTCAGTCCCCTGTGTGATCTGCAGCAAGTTGGAGCTCAACGCCCCCTGTCCCACCTTCCCTTCATTCTCTGAAGGTGTACCTCCCGACGGTCGCTTCCTAGACTCATTTTCCCTCCCTTTGCCTCGTCCGCCGCCCCGGCCACCACGGGTGCTCTCCTGCGCCTGCGGCTTGTGTCTCACCCCCGTAGTCTGGGGGTGCCAGTCCTCAACCGGAGAAATCATCCACGAGCCATACTACTTGGCCTCTTCCTCGTGAACGCCATCGCCACACTCCTGGTCACTATGTCCAAACAGGCCACACACGTCGCAGAAGCTCGGGAGCTTTTCATACAACACCTGAAACATCATCCTCTCTTGCCCCTCCGGATGCAGGCCAACAACACGTGTCAGTGGCTTGTTCACACATCCAGCTTCACCCTGACCCGGACGAAGCTGGTACCACTGGCACCGAGTGCATACAGATCAACACTCCTCACTTCTCCAATACGTGCAGCCATGTCGCGCATGATCTCATCCTTCCGAAACAGCGGCGGAACTCCCCTCACCTGCACCCAAACATGGATGCGATCCAGCACCACAGATTTCGGGTCCGCTATTCCGTCGTACGGTTCCAGCATGACTCCTTGCTGCCGGAATAACCATGGCCCCTCCAACATAGCTCGGTTCCAATCTCCCAGGCAAGAAACCTGGAGGATGAACTGATTCACCTCCACAGGGCGGATCGACCACTTCTTGGCAAAACCCCATGCAACATCCATCTTCTGGAAAAAAGGTTGGTTTCCAAACTGCTTCGTGGTATGGACCTTCACCACCGCCATCCAGCGCGCTCCCTCGCGCAGGTTCACGAAATCCTCTCTTGGGAGGATCACATCATCCAGTTCCTCCTCTTTCAAGATCAGCTTCTTCATCAGAGCGGGCAGATCAGTCGGAGGCTTGGGGCTGGAGGAGCCTCCCTCCTTCGGGATCTTTGCCGCCATCTTCTAGGGCTACGGAAACCAGCACCGACCCCGCGTCACTGCTCCTCTTCTCCGCCCCGCCAAGGCCGGGAAGACGTGCCAGACGTCCCCGTAGTCAGCCCGAGCGGATCGCAGATCAGAGGGAACAAATTCCGGGGGAACTCGGCAATGGAAAAGGCCTTTCGCCGTCGAGATCGCCAGCGAGAGTCAAAACCCTAGAAAACCTAGGTCGATATTCCACCTCGGTCGAGTGAGCTGGATTGGTTTGCAGCAACGTATGTAGGTTAGCAATGTAGGTACGTGGGAATCGGGTGCTCTCGCAGAAACAAAATAAAAGGTCCAGTAGGTATGTGAGAAAAGGAACGAAAGAAGGAATCGGAACTTGGAATTAAATGGGCCAGGCCCAAACGGCCGAGGGTGTGCGACGCCTGGTTAACATCGACCTGGTCGATGAATAGGTTTTGCCGCCGTCGCCGGTCCTACGCTGTCGCCGCCACTACCCCCTGGCCACTGCGTCGCCGCCCGCTCTCGCTTGCCCCAGCAAAACGCCGCCCTACCATAGCCAACAGGTTGCTACTCGCCTCCATCTCCCAGGAGCAGCGCGACGACGACGCAACGCTTCCCAGGCACCCAGCGCAGCGCCGCCCCCGCTATCGGTGGTCGTGCGCCTCCCTATCTGCAACGCGGCGCTGACGACCCTGTCTTTGTGGAAATCTGAAGAAGCATTGCTCTATTTTTTGTTCTCTGTTGGCCCCGTCTCAAAACCCTACTCCGACCCCTCTACAGTAGCCTCGCGCCGCCATGGGTTTCGCTCAGCTCGTCATCGGCCCAGCCGGCAGCGGCAAGGTGATCCCCTCCGACTCCTCGCCCGCTTCCTTTTTGCTTGATGCTTCATTCAGTGCCCGGTGCTAATCAGTTGAGGAGTATTGTTTGTTTTGCGCTGTTTAGATTGGTATGGTTCCAATTTGAGTCGATTCTAGGAGAAATAATTCACTCCTAAACTTATATATCTAGGATTTAGTGGCCCCTGCCTGTGATGCCTATATACCAATACATATTCGGGGTAACTCGCCCGATGGAAGTGGTTTGCGCATGAGGTTACACTAATCAGGGACACAAGCCTAGAGATGTGTTCTGATCAATTTTCATTACTGTGCAGTCGACTTACTGCTCTGGCCTGTTTCAACATTGCGAGACGGTGGGCAGGAGGATTCATATGGTCAATCTGGATCCAGCTGCAGAGCACTTCAGCTATCTTGTATCTACGGGTAAGAATGCGGTCATGACACTGTGCACTTATTATTTATATATGGCTTGTACTCACCTGCGTTTGGTATTTCTGTAGATATTAGAGAGCTTATATCGTTGGATGATGTCATGGAGGAGCTTGGGATGGGACCAAATGGCGGGCTCATCTATTGCATGGAGTATCCTGTTGTTTATTTGTTTTGATTGTTGTCTTCCTCCCAAGCTATTTAGTTATGAAGTGATCATTTATGGCACATCAACTGCAATATATTTTCTGTTTCATTTTGGTACTTATAATTGGGTTGGGGTGGGAATATTAGGCTGGTGTAGCAGATTTTCTCTTATAGCACATCGCTACAATTGTTCTGTGAGCTGCCCGAGAGGCTCACAAATCCGGTACATAATAGTTTTGGAAGATCCTACTTTCTTGGTAAATTACCACTTGAACTGGAGGATCTTTACTTCATTATATCTCGGTGGGATTTATATGTAGATGTTCCAAGAGCAAATAGTTTCACTATGCTCGCATGACTTTCTATCGGGATAGTAGATACTATGACATTCAGTAATAGTTTCAATTTGCCGCTCCATTTGTTGAAGTCATTTCCATGGATACCTTATGTACAAGATTGAATGACAATGTCATGTTGTCAATTTTTTAGTGCCTTCTCTTTTGTTTACACCAAAGTCGAACAAAGAGCTACATTTGTAGTCTAGGATGTGAACAAACCTATTTTTGTAATGCAATTCGAAGAGGGTGCAGATATTCTAAATTGGCATAGAATTTATCTTGTTAGGATCTTATGCCGGCAGTGTTTGTTTCCTTAAGAAAGCCTTAGACACCTTGAAGACAATTTGGATGATTGGTTGGATGAACAATTAGAGAACTATCTGGATGACGACTATCTTGTGTTTGACTGCCCAGGTAATATACACAATGCATTCTTGCATCGTCAAATTATATTTTGTTTGGTATTTGGACTACTGCATGTCACGACCATTCTTAACACCTACATTGGCCTAGCGAAATGAGCTTTTCATTACTTATTATATTATGCTTGTGCACTAACTGTGTACGTGTTGCCGTCTTGATCTCTCTTGTGTGGTTTTGTAGCATATTTTATTGTATAAAAAAAATCTGACATACCTAGATGGCTTAACATTACCTGAAAGAAGCTAACCCATGGTTCCACATCATGTTTTGCCAGGCCAGATTGAACTCTTCACTCATGTTCCAGTTCTGCGTAACTTTGTCGAGTATCTGAAACGGAAAAATTTCACTGTTTGAGCCGTTACCTTTTGGATTCGCAGGTTTGAATCACCAATAAAGTTTTCTTTTATGACAACATTGAAATTGAAGCATGGACTGATTTCTGTTTGTTTTTGTTGGTGCAGTTTGTCAGTGATGTAACAAAATACATCAGTGGTTGCATGGCTTCTCTTGCTGCTATGATTCAGCTTGAACTTCCTCATATCAACATCCTTTCTAAGATGGACCTAGTTTCCAACAAAAAAGATGTAGAAGCGTATGCTATCGTTTTTTACCCTCTTTGTAACTTTTAAGTCACTCTTTTTTGTAGTACTAATGTCTTTCTTTTGCATTTATAGCTATCTGAACCCGGAGGCAGCAGTTCTTCTGTCACAGCTGAATCGACAGATGGCTCCTCGGTTTGGCAAGTTAAACAAGGCTTTGGCTGAACTGGTATGCCTTCCATGATCTATCAATTCTGTAAAATCTCATCCTGATGAAGCCCTGTAATTGCCAATATATTGCTGTCAGCTATGTTTTTTATGTCATAAGCTCATAATTTCTGGACTTGTATCCCCTGCATTGAACAGTTATGTTTTTAATGAAATTATCTGCATGGTTAAGTTTTTCTCTGACGACACATGGCTTAATTTTCATTGACAATGACTCATCACCTTATTCAGTGCTTATGTTTTGGCCTCTGAGCTCTGACCATGTACTAGCTGTTCTGTGTGGAAAAAGAAACTTGCTTATAAAAACTTTTGTTTTGATTTCATGATGCACTTCTTTTGATGCTATCAACAGTGGCCAACTCGCCTTTGCTTTATGTGAAGTTAGGCTAGCAAGTGAAACTTGTCTAATATGATAGCTCATGCTGATTTATATCCCAACTACACTAGCAGTTACGTTTGGTGATGGTTGTTGGTCAGTTTGTAGACTTCTGGAACTGGCATAGATAGAAGCTTTAGAGAGATTCTATTGGTGCAAATGCCATTATATGAATGAATATGCAATAATATCTACGGACTCATGATATTGCAGGGGTTTTTTCACCATGTTTTCTCTTACACCTTCTTTCTCTACCTTCAGTAATGATAACATTTCACTTTGTGATCCTTAATTATTTCATGAAGCCCAAGGGGAACTTCATTGTCTGGGAAAAATAATATTGATTTACCTATCTCAACTGGCGTAGTGTTCTTGACTCTTCCTGGGGCTCAGATTTGTTGGTATGGTGTACGGCCGATAAATTCATGTTAGCATGCTAAGTGAACATTTGGAATAGACGGATACACTAATGGTGTTATCTCGTTTTAATTCTTTGTACATATCAGTTTTGAGATGCCATCGTATGCTTTATTTTTTTCATTATTTTCCTGTATCCTATTTTTGTAGTTAATTTGTTCTGATATTCTGTCTCTGTCTCCATTATTGATGTCAGTATTACTATACACATGTGGGCCGATGATTACAACATGGTGAATTTCATACCACTTGATTTGAGAAAGGAGAGCAGGTACCGCTGTTTGTTTCTTGGTTAAAATCTCAACCCTTGTTGGTTTCCAAATGTTAAGCCACATGCTGCTTATACTATAGTATGCTTATGGACGCAACTTTAACATACCATATTTATCTGGAAGAAACATTGCAGCCTTCCGTCACCCAATTTTTTTTTTTTTTGACGATATCAAAATTTCAGTTATGTCCATGGCATGTATGGATCAATTAGTCTCGAGTCTCGACATACTGATTCAGATTCTGTTTTTACATCCCTAACCATCCTTTCTTTTGCAGCATTCAGTATGTGCTGTCAAACATCGACAACTGCATCCAGTATGGAGAGGATGCTGATGTGAAGGTTAGGGACTTCATTCCCGAGGAAGAGGACTAATCATTCGATCAGGCAGAAGCAACAAGCTAGCTAGTATCATGTAGTGGGTCCATGTGAGTAGACATTTCACAGAGAAGTGCAGAACAGGCTGAAGAACGATTTATCTATTTCAATCATTAGGCCAAACGAAGCAGAGCATCTGCAAGTGTGTAAGTCAGCTTTTGTGCTTGTGTGGATGTTAACTCTCTACTGCTTGTAAAAATCCTCTTCTGGAGCTGTTGAAGACATCAAACATGAGCGGTACCTAACATATCCCAAGCCTTGCACTGGTTCTGTCGCTTTTCTCAAAATTTTGTTGTGGCAGGAAAAATTATATTAATCCTTCAAACCAGTGTTTACATGTACATCAATGAATTATGGAGAGTTTTAGATGATACTTTATATCATCACTCGTCTCTGCATGTATATATCCATATTTTGTTTGATCGACCATGTTTCTTCATGCGCAACACAGTCCAGTAAGAGCTTTGCTCTATTTGTTGCAATACAGTCAGTGAAATATGAAAGTTAAGAGCAGCTGGGCATAAATAATACTCCCTACGTTCACTTTTATAAGGCACACTAGTTATTCTTTCTATTTTGACCACATAAGAATCTATGTACAAAATAAGTCTAGATTAATTCATTTTGGTATACACGTGGGGATAGCCAGTGTGACTTATAAAAGTGAACAGAGGGAGGGAGTAGCGGCGTGCGGTTCATCTGGGCGGTGGGCGCAGACGTCGCCGTGCTGCCGGATGGGCTGGAGGAGAGGGCTTGAGACAGAGGACGCGTCGTGCGCGGCTGGGCCCTGCAGCTGGAGATCCTACGGCACGCCACCGTGGGGGCGTTCATGACACACTGCAGCTGGAACTCGACGCTGGAGGGCGTCGCGGCAGGGGTGAAGCTGGTGGCGTGGCTGATGAAGGCCGACCAGTTCATCGACGCGCGTCTCTTGGTCGACGTGCACGACGCGGCGGTGCGTGCAGCAGAGGGCGAGGATGCCGATCAGTTACCGTGACCTGGCTTGTGTTGTTCCTGCTGAACTGCTTTGCAGCATGCATCCCCTGCGTTATGTTTGAAGATGAATGTTCCTGAACATGCCAATGAGGCTCCCATTCAGGGGTTAGTGCAGGCGATGTGGTCTTCGAAAAGCATTTCTGAAAAATTCAGACATGCGATGCAGATAATGGGAAATCGTAAGAAAAACACATCATTGATCAACATAGCCATGGGGAAACTGAACCAAAAAAAGGTAGGCCATAGCCGTGGCATTCTGTTCTTCCGAGACAGCATGCTGCAGGAGTGAAAAACAAGGCATCCGGTTGCTGATTGCAAGTTTTCTAACCGAACATTCAGAAAACAGGGAATGTGAAATATCTTCCGTAAATTGCATGCATATTAATACCGGATAACAATACTCCCTCTAGCTAGTTGAATTCCTTACTATCAGCCATCGGGGATGGCGTAAACTCTTTGCTCTAGTTCAGTTCAAAAGCCAAAAATCGGCCATACACACCCGGATGATGTAACTTCACAATGGAAGCAGGGTTACGCATCTTCGCGTCTTATATCTTCACAAAGTTGTTTCACGAAAAATCGACATTTTTGTGGCCTATGTAAAAAAGATAAATTTTGTTGCTAAACATAAGCCTTTATACAAAAGCATATATTTGCCATTGTTACACAAGCCACACAAAATATCGATTTCTCCAGAAACTTTATGTGCACACATGGAACATGGGATGTATGCTCCGAATCTGTTTTAGGAATCTTTCGATATTTATTTTTCCATATAGAGCATATGTACATAGGTGGCAAAGTAAATTTCTGCTTCACGATGAGAATAGAATATGAGGGCTCGGGAGCCATTGTGAATTTCTACTTCACGATGTGCTACTTGCTGAAAAATAATAATGCTTGGTCTAGAAAATGTGCTAACAAACTCTTGGCACACACCGGATGGTCCAAGCCAAATGTACAAAGACCAATTCTACCAGCGAGGTCCTTAGGTGCCCCCGTGATATTCGTGCATATGTCGGTAAGTGGATCGTAGATTTGAAGTACCACAGACCGTCCATAGGAAGAGTATTGGAAAGAACACTGCAAAAGCAGCTTCCCACCATCCGGCATCGCCCTTAGTGGCATATAACGGCAAGCAGATGGCGCCATAGGGATTGTATACGCCTTGATCCAGCTTTTTCCGGAATTATGCAAGATCCATATATTGGTGAATGCATCGTCAACCGGCACGTTACTCCCGTGCGTATTATCACACACAGGTTGAACCATGCATAAGGCTCCGTTAGGCGTTAAGCTCTGCTATGCGGATCGCCAATGTCCTTCTCCACATCTTAGTGTCAGAGAATCTTCGCGGCCCTTTTACGACCTTCCAATGTTCGCTCTTCAGGTCTAAGCAGACCAAAGTGTCGTCGTTATAGACATTCCCGTCTACAAGGAAGTGCATAACGCCGTTGATAGTGACAGGTGAGGCATTCCCGTCTTCAGGTCTCACCTCTGCTGCAGTATACCCGATGATGGCATTAGACCTGCCTCCGTGGTTCTTTGAGAGGCCCGATAAAATATTCAGAGACTTCTTTTGGGTTGGCTCGGATGAGGCAAGGGGAGGTCAGTGTGCTGTGGCGTGGAAGCTCGTTTGTATGCCCAAGGAGCTAGGTGGACTCGGAGTCAAAAATTTGCGCCTGCTCAACCTAGCTCTACGGATACGGTGGAGATGGCTCGATTTGACAGACGAGAACAGGCCATGGCATGGGCTCAAGTTCTCGATTCCGAAGGATGCGGAGGCTCTCTTTCTAGCAGCAGTGGACTGTACTCTAGGCAATGGCATCAGGCTGAAGTTCTGGACTGATCCTTGGCTGCAAGGGCGCACAGCGAGGCAGGTTGCTCCTACTCTTTGGGACTTCGTCAAGAACAACACCAAGACCATGACGGTGGCAGATGCTCTTCAGAATAACAACTGGATCAGGGGATTCCGTGGTGAACCCACAATCCAAGCCATCGTGGAATACTTGGACCTCTAGGACGCAGTACAAGAGCAGAATCTGTCGGAAGAAGAAGATGTAGTACGCTGGCGACTGACGGCAAACGGCATCTACTCGTCCAAGTCAGCTTATACAGCATTCTTCTTCGGCAGAACGGCGACACCGTGTGCAAAGGAGCTCTGGAAGGCAGGCGCACCATTGTTGCATAAGCTGCACATGTGGCTTGCACTGAAGAACCGCCTCTGGACTGCGGACAGATTGGCGAAGCAAGGTCTGCAACATCCATCCGTCTGTCCTCTTTGCAGCCAGGAGCCCGAAACTGGAACACATCTGCTGGTGCGATGTGTGTTTGCAAGGGAAGTCTGGTTCACGATCTTGGTACAATACAACTTGCACCAGTTCATGCCGACTGCGGCGACAGACCCTGTGGCTTGGTGGCGTGCACTGGCGGCGACTGTGCCATCCAGGGACAAGAGGCGGATCAATGGCCTAATTATCCTCACTGCCAGATGCATATGGCTAGAGCGGAACAACAGAGTCTTTGATCGCGTCACGACGTCGGCGGCGGCGGTCTGCAACCGGATACGTCAGGAATTCGCGCTTTGGGCGAAGGCGGGCCTAGGTGGAACGTCGAGAGGAGTAACTTAGGGTTTTTTTTAGGCGTGGAGTGGAGCTGGCATGCCGCTTGTGGCTGCCCATGTACCAAACCTTGTAAATTTCACTCTCTACCTTAATATATGATAACACGCGATGCTCGCGCGTGTTCTTGGATAGTGACAGGTGAGCCTCGGTTAGCGTCGATGCGGGCAATGGGTGGCGGTGTTTTTCTCCACCCTTGTGCGTCTCCTATGTAAAGACCTCAGAAGTGCGGTCACTTAGGACATGCACCATCTTGTATTGACCAGACGTAGCGGCGTGGCCGAAACCGAAGACGGTGTAGTAGCGTGTGGCGACATAGGGAAACATGTCGTGTTCTACCACATCCACTTGTGGGCAGGTCGCGGGGAGCTTCCCCGTAGCCGGATCGACCACATTGACGCCGCCAGAAGAGGCACCATCGACACTGATAAGGTCGTCAAGGCTCGTGTTGCAAATCGTCCGGTACGCCCCGACGCCCTTGATGACTCACCATGTTGCCTTCCATGTCCATGAGCCGCATGTCATGGCCTCCATCTGGTTCTTCTTCCGGGAAGGAGCCGGCGTCGACGAGGAGATGGAGTCACCTCATCTCCAGCCCCGTATTCGCCGCCGCACACAGCCCTCTCCTCGTTGACGCCGCCTCCTTCCCGGAAGAGCCTCATTGGCATGTTCAGAACATTCATCTTCAAACAAACCTCGCGATCAGTACTACAAGATGCTAAGAAAAACACAGGGGTTGCATGCTCCAAAGATCAGTACTACTTTGCGAAACAAACAATTGCAAAGATCAGTTACCGTGTCCTGCTACCTTCTGTTTCGCAGGAAGTACCGAAGGCTTCACTTTTTTTCTCCTGCCTGCTGAAAGAGTAACTGAACAGTGTTATTTGCAATTCGATGCACAAGGATTTCTTAGTTCAATCTGAAATACTACACCCTATCAATTCGTGTCGGCACATGGTATGCAGACTGGAATATACCGCGGCGCTTCGATCTCGTACGCCCCGCGACGGCTTCAGCTCCTTCACCATCCTCTCAAAGTCCAGCCACGAGCTACCGCTTTCCTCCACTGCCTCCACAGTAGCCACAGCCAACGCTTCAGGCTTCGCCGAGTTATTAGCATAGAACCGCCAATTGCGCCAAATTCACCAACTGATACCACTTTACGTTTTCTTAGACAGAACCTGCGCCATAAATTTTCAAGATTTTCACTGAAAACACTGAGCGTGAATTAAACATGAATTTACACAAAATCCAACAGGGGGACCCACCAGTCAGGCTAACAAGGCACGGGCCAATTTGCTCTTAGCCAAACACGAGCCGGTGCAATAGTCAATGACAGGTGTGAAGCGGGTGTAAGTCGCCATGGAAGGTTACACGGTAGAAGATCATCAAGGAAAAGAAATAAGCACATCAAAGATGGTCCCACCATCAACACCATCAAGCAAGTTTTTTCGTTTCCCTGAAAATCTCTCAATCTCTATCGTCTAGCGCAACTGTCAAGATACGGCCGGCGACGCGCCATCTCACTCCCATTTCGTTCGTGGATGTACCAAACAGAACAGTGTCATGAACAAATTCGGAAGAAGCATTGTAAACATAAATTCCAAAAACACTGTTTATTACAAGCCGCGAACAAATGATGATACCCTACACCAAGCAAGAGGAATGATCGAACCATGGAGCTGACATATGAATAAAATGGATGGACACAGATGAATCCCTCTAGAGATCACTTTCACCACGCTACCGAAAGCAAAAGCGCAGCCATGGCGGTCTGCAGGACGAACCCCCATTGCACGTACTGCCGGCTGCCTCCGCTCTGCATCAACAACATGTTCAGAAAACAGTTGGCATCAGTTAATCATCATCGGTTCATTCGTTTCGTAAAAAAAGTTGATTTGGATGCATTACCAGATCGTTGGCGGAGGGTGCGGGGCCGGACACGTCCTCCACGGTGGTGGGCTCTGGGGCGACGGGCGCCGGCGGGCTGAGCGGCTCCGGCGCGGGGGCGGGCGCCTTCTTCTTGCCGCTCTGCTTCTTCCGCTTGTGCTTGTTCTTGCTCTTGGACGGGGCCTCGGCCGGAGGCAGCACGGCGGGCGCCAAGGCAGCGGGCGGAGTCGCCGCCACAGGGGGCAGCACCGCGGGCGCTTGGGCCGGGGCAGTCGCCGGCGGAGGCGTCACGGGAGGAGGCGCCTTCACAGGCGGGGGCACGACCGGAGGCGGCGTCACTGGCGGGGGAGTGACAGGCGGCGGCGTGACCACCGGAGGCGGCGCGGACACGGGCGCGACGGCCGGAGGCGGCTTCACCGGGGCGACCGCTGGTGGCGGCTTAGCGGGCGCGACGGCCGGAGGCGGCTTGACCGGGGCGACCGCTGGTGGCGGCTTAACGGGCGCGACGGGGGTGGTCGTGGGAGCGGGCGTCGCCGGCACGGGAGGAGCCTGGGTCGGCGCTGTCGGCACTGGTACGGGAACGGGCGTTGCCGGCGCGGCGGTGGGCGACGTCTGCGCCGAGACCGCCGCGAGGAGGGCGGCGAGCACCAGGAGGCGGCGCCATGGCCGAAGCTGCTGCCGCGCCATGCTGCACAGATGCTACTTCGTGCGTACTTGGCTATGTGATCTCTAGCTGAAGCTCCGTGCGCTGCCGTTGTTGTGTGTGCCGGATCTGGAGGAGGCGAGCGTATATATGTATATGGAGGTGGACGGCGATGGCGCGCGTGCATGGTGAACGTTGGTTGGGTCGTCGTGGATGGCTTGGGAGTGAAGGGAGCCGAGCTCTGGGTGGGTGGATGCGACGCCATGGCAGCAAAGGTGACGCCGCAACGAACCCCTGTGCAGATCGCACGCACGATCTCAATCTTTTTCTTCCTTGTATGACCAAACAAGAAATCGAAAATACCTTTTTTTTTCCCGCTCCTTTGCAATTTAGCATTCGCCTGTTTTTTTTTCCATATCAAAAGACTGTTCGTTGCACCAGCAATATAAAATTCTCCTTAAGAAAGTAAAATTAAAGACTGTCGGTTGCAGATGCATGCTGCAGTATATTTTTTTTCTAAATGAGCAAAAAGGCGTGTTTTTAAAATACTCAGACCAAAAGGGACCAAGGTGGCCGGGTGCAGTCACACGCTGAAATTAGTAAATCGCCACAAGTGCCATGTGGGGAAAAACAATCCGACTTAGAGCATCTCCAACCATGGTGGCCATACCCTCCCTAAACGTCCGGGCGGACAGCCCGGACGTGGTTTGGGCTGAAATCTGCCACCCAACAGCAGCCCCCAAAGCCTCCACAAACGTCCGGGCGGTCTGGCTCCCCCCAAAGCAAGCCCATATGTGGGGAGGGTTTGGGGCCGCCCGGACGCGTCCGCCACGTCGGACGGCTCCACCAAATTTGAACCCAAATTTCGGCGCCGGACACTTTCACTTATCCCCTTCTCGACCTCCAATTCCCGCCGGTAATTTTCATTCCTCCCGCCGCGTCCACCTGCAAGTCCGGATGGAGGCGGAAGGAGCCATCGACTCGGTCGAGCATGGCGCATCCTCCCAATCCGTCGAGCAAGCGACGGACTCGGCGCTGAAGCCGGAGACCGTTGCGCGGCGGGTGCGGCGCCGCAAGCAGCGCCTACGCGAGCTCGCGGGCAAGGAGAAGAAGGAGCAAGCGGCGCTGGCGGCGCTGGAGGAGGCGGATAGGATTGCCAACACGGAGACGCAGGACGACGAGCCGGCGCTGACCACTCCCGTGCCCGTGGTCCGGCGCCCGACGCAGGCGCCGGTTTCGGCTGTGGGCATGGCGGCAAGAAGGTCGACATCCTCAACGACGAACCGGGAGGAGACGTACCTCATCGCGGATGAGTACCCGTCGCAGGTTCCGCCGACGCAGGACGAGGAGGCGGTGGGGGAGTCTCCGCCGCTCCAGTGGACGCGAGCTTCTTCCGGCGTCACCGCCACCGACATCGTCCACAACCTGTTCGACGGAAGTCAAATTGACTTTGCAGTATGAATCTCTATCCGAATTACATGGTTCCCAGTCAATTTTAGGTCCATAGTGTAATTCTTAGCATGCTTAGGATGATAAGCATGAATGTATGATGGAATTGATCCGAAATGGGGTCGATCCGCCATCACAGGATCCGTCAGCACCCACATTTCCTCCCTTTTACACAATGGGTGAGGACGAGCCGACGGAGATTGCGGCAAGGAACAAGGCGAAGGCCAAGAAGGTGTACACGCCAAGAGGCACTTCGTACACTTCTTTTGAACATGTTTTGCTTTGCCGAGCTTGGTTAGCCACAAGCATGGATGCTATATGTGGAACCGAGCAAAAGGGCACAAGGTTGTGGGAGAAGATACATGCCCACTTCCATCATCAAAAGGAATACGTGCAACCCCACCCAATTGTGTCCGATCGCAATGCCGGCTCTCTCCAACATAGGTGGGCTTCGATCCAAGAAAGTGTCAACAAATATTGCGGTTTTCATGCACAAGTGTTGAACCGGAATCAAAGTGGTGTCAATGTGACTTCCCATGTAAGCTATTGCCTCTACTTGGTTCATTGTCATCTCTTCATTTCATCACATTTCATTGATGTCATTGCTCTACTTTTGTGCTTGCTAGGCTAGTTTGGCCGCCACTTTGTACCATCAAACGGAGAAGAAACCCTTCACCCTCGCACATTGTTGGCTAGAGTTGACCGGGAAGCCCAAGTGGGTCTCCCAATATGATGATCACAAGAATCCGGCCAAGAAATGGAAGACCAATGATGGATCATGTTCTTCCATCCCAACTGGACTTGATGAAGAAGATGGGCCGTCCGAAACCGGAAGTGGCCGGAAGAGGATGATGATGGGGAGGAGGTGGGAGAAGGATCGAGCGGCTCGAGACGGCGCCGCCACGAAGATGTCCACCACATGGAAGGACATCTTCTCAAAGAAGGATGAATCCATGCACAAGTTGGAGAAAGAAAGAGAGGACAAGAAGGCCGAGAGGTATGACGCCTTCTTGACTTTGCAAAGGGAAAGAATGGAGTTTGATCGCCTCCGACTCAAGGAGAGGATGGAGATTGAGAGGGCGAGGTTGGAATTGGTGAAGGAGTAGGCTTGGATGAAGGTCCAATTGGAGCAAAAGAAGATAGCGGATGCCTATGCGATGGAGCAAGAGAAACTCAATGTTGCAAGAATTACCGAGGAACAAAGGATCATGTTCCAAGACGCTTCCCTCTTGGATGAGCCTAGCGCAAAGTGGATCCTCATGATGAAGAAGAGGATCTCCGACCGTGACCTCGGCCTAGATGCCTCCGGTGGAACCGCCCCTTGAAGAAGAAGAGATCACTCCGCCCCTTGTATCGGACAACTTGAACTTTGTTTGTTTCATTTGAATTTGAACCACTATGTTTTGTAATGCGGATCCGGTATGTATCGGATCGACGTTGCATGGCTTGCATGAGTTTGGGGACAACATTTTAGGGGATGTGGTTGTAGGAGCCCAACTATGGGAGTCGTCCGGTCACTGTCCACGGACGCGTCCGCGGACAGTTTGGGGGCCGGATTTGGGGGCTCCGCTTGGAGATGCTCTTACGGTAACATCTCTAAACAACGGCTTCGTTCAACTAAAGCTATATTCCAAATGACCGTGATCAAACAAGATTTTAATTATGTCGCAGAACTAATTTTGCTAGCTGCCGTTGGTGATGAGCTGATGTGATCGATCGATTGATGAATAGTTGCTATTATGCTGTGGAAGATCTCTAAGCTAGCCGGTCGCAAGCTAGGCCTGATGGAGAGTGAGCGATGGGGAATTGGGGATGGTGACAAGATGCCTGCAGCCAGCTGTTCGATCTCCTTTCCGAGAATTCTTACTTGCAGTTTACGATTAGATAGCTGCGGAGGCTATAGCTTAAATTAAGAGTTGATCAAAGCAGAGATGGAGAAATGTGTTGTTAGCTTTTACACGCATCGTTCGGTTGGATAAACTTGTGCATGTAAACTAGTATATATGTAAGCGTTTTCCCACCTCATTCTATTAAGGTTCTTATGGTTTGGTGAAGGTAAGGCGACATGCCACCAAAGGGGATATGTTCTCGATCCTCCATATAATCTCGCTTGATCCGCACGGAAACATTAACCAACACACACGCACGAAGATAACATAGTATCGCTTAATTCTTGTGGCAACTAATTAGAGTACGTGCAAGTTTAAATTGAGCATGCATTCAACTCGACCAAGCTCGTTTAACTAGCGCCCAGCTCATTAGTACGTCCGTAGGCATACATTACTTGTATTGATAAAAGTAGGGCACATAGATGACATGAATATAAGCAACACAAAATTAGGAAAAATAAGTGATTAAACTGCTGCAAACCGCCATCACCGCAACTACCAAACAAGCATCCACGTCTTCCGCCGTCGTCGGAGAAGAAAAATATCAGCAGTTGGTTCACATCTTGACGACAGTGGGATCGATTGATTCGTGCACAATGTACGGTGGATGGAATGAAATGTTGCAGCGACCACACCCAACAAAATTCATGTGAAGTGTGGGCGTCATGCTAATTAGCTAGCCAACACTGCGCATTTGTTATGACCCCAGATGATTAAGTAATGATGATTCGTTGGCTCAAGCGACTGATCACATTTTTCAGTTTAGGCATTCAAAAAAATCACCGCACACGCACCCATGAAATCGAGTCTAAACGTAAGTCAATTTCACAAAAATTATCCTCAAAGGTTTGACCCACCACCTTCAACAAGTTATAACGCAGTGTAAATCAACATTGCCTAATGAAATATCTCGTGTTTTCACCAGAGTGCGAATATTTATGTGTAAAACCGTATCAATCATCAATTGACTGATCACATGTTAACTGCTAAAACTAACACATAAGTCATATTTTTTTCTCATGCTGTGTTTTTTTACTTGATCCCATGCTGTGCTAACTTCTGGATACATTTTTGAAACTCTAAAACTTTGTCTGAGCGAGGAAACGATAGTCCTAGAGACTCGAGTGATTTTTTTTCTAGAAGATAACTGGCAGACACAGAGTATCACGGGCCCTCGCAACGTCCAGTACGGGCAGGCTCAACGTTGTGAGTTCCTTCGTCGGCCTGTTGGGCTAGAAGAACAGCCCAACTTTTATAGCGCTCCCCAGGCTGAACGTTTGGATGCCGTGCCTTTTTTTAGTACCACATCGCTTAAGGAACAAAAATCGGACCAACTTATATACGGGTTCGCGGACACCCAGCCTGACAGAAAATAGCTCGAACGACCGTCATCGTTCGAGTACACGTTATATTCAGTGGAAATCCATGGAAGCCTTGCAAACCAAAACTTCAACAGCTAGAGAGTCCAGTACATGAATCACATGTCAAAAAGCTACTCTCTTCAATCCATAAAAAGTGTCGTGGAAAATGAACTTGCCTTGTACAAATCCGTAGCTATACTTGCGACAGTTTTTTTTTAGATCGGAGGGAGTATATCAATGTTGTCACATGAGATGGGAAGTCTCGAAGAGAAATTATTCGTTAGCTTGGCGCCGTCGCACGCCACTGAAGCCCCGTTGTGTCGTGTTCAACTACTCCAAATTTCGATCATTCCCCAGTGGTCTGCTGAGCTAGCCACTGGAGACATGGTTTTGAAACATGAAAACCTATCTTGAGCAAGCAAACGACATTTTTTTCTAGAAACTTAACTTGAAGACAAACACTATCACAGCGGTCTCTCGCAACGTCCAGTACGGCAGGTCCAACGTTGAGACTTCCTTTGTCGGCCTGTTGGGCTAGAAGAACAGCCCAAGTTTTATGGCGCTCACCAGGCTGAACGTTCGGATGCCGTGCCTTTTTTTAGTACCACATCGCTTAAGGAACAAAAATCGGACCAACTTATATGCGGGTTTGCGGACCGTGGAGTCATCATGTGGCATACATGATTAGCAAATAAAAACATGATATAAAATCAGGCTTTGTACTCATACATGCGTGCATGTTGCGGCCATCTGTGCTGCAAACATGACATGCTTAACACTTCGACATGGAGTGCTAGCACTTTTTGTTTTTGCAGCGGAACGCCTTGCAGAAGACCCGGGAAAACTGCTGCTGGTGCTCCGCCTCCTTCTGTTTTTGCAGCGGAACGCCTTGCAGAAGACCCGGGAAAATCTCTGCTGGTGCTCCACATCCTTCATGACCAGCCGATTTCCACGTAGGTGAAGCACCACTTGGACACGAAGCAGACACTAAATCTCCTCCTTTGCTATATCTTGTCAGCAAAACGCGAGCACGAAAGCTATCAAGTCTATCATGCAACCAATATGCCTTTTCTAAGCATGGAATCATTACAAAATCTCTAGGCCCCGAAAAGCCAAGTCGTCATTTACTTTTTTACTCTTTTGAATTGCTAATGCTTTCCCTTCTTTTCTGAAGTTTTAGCAACCAGTATTTTCATATTACTACCATTACTTTCTTGCATAAACCTTTTGTGGGTTTTAAGAACACATAGAATAGGTCGGTAAGGCTTGAATCACATAATTCAAATGTTCTTCTTTACCAGCGTGTGACAATTTCTTTTCATTGTACTCCTGAACTTTAGTTCGGCTAGCTTGGTCACATTTCTCTTTATTCTACTCCTTCCCTCTATAGAATAAGATATTATTACAAGGGTGCAACATTTTGGAGACCGAGCTCCATGGAGCTCTTTATTTTGAATAAATCGAAAATCATATCTTGAAGTTTCGAAAGAAATCAGGAAACAAATTATAGATGTAGATAATGTTGTGTTTTATCAACGTGCAAAATATCAACTAGAAATATGTTATATTTTGAGATATGCAAAAAAAAGATAAAATATGAAATTGAAAATAGTGAACAATGCAAAATTTGAACTCTCCAAAATCTGACAGATTTTGTTATTTTCGTGTAGCCCTGAATATGAGTTATTTTGAGTTGTAATTTTGCACATTCATAGAAATCATTATCTACATCAACGATTGTTTTTCACATTATTTTGACACTTTAAAATACAATTTTCTTATATTAGAAAATAAAGGGCTCCATGAAGCTCTACCTCAATTTGCACTTTCCGATCATTACAATCAATATACTCATATATTGGTGTTAATGTACTGACGAGGTTATACCCTTCGGGTCCCCTATTATTGGTATACCTGGTGCAGTCCAGACGAAGGCTCACCTGACGGCCCAGCAATTACTTCAAACACAAGTCAAGGACTCCAAGACGTAGTCTACTAGGACTCTTGTAAACCCTACCTGGCTCCCTTTATAAAGCCAGACAGGGGCACCCCCATGGACAGATCCAGATCGATACTAGATCCACAACTCGCATAGGCATAACGAGACCACGTCTCACCATATCGCCATCACGGCCACCATGTAACCTCATATATCATCATAATCAGACAAGCAGGAGTAGGTCTTTACCTCACAATGAGGGGCCGAACCTGGGTAAATCCTTGCTTGTCAGCCGTCCGATACTACCAGCGCGCACATAATCTCCCTCAAAATATACCTGGGGTACTCCACGCTGGGATTGCCGTGGGCATACCACGTCAATTGGCGCCGTCTGTGGGAATCGACGCGTGCTGGATCGCGGTTTCGACGGCTCCATCATATTCATCGACAAAATCTTCATCAGCAAAAGCGGCGGCGCTCCGTACATAGCAGATCCAATCTAAGTCACAATCGCAGGCGACGCGATCAAATTCGTCATCAACAAGCAGCCGGCAACTTCGTTGGGTGACGGCGGCGTTCAGTGCGTGCCGCGAGATCTAATCCGAAGGAAAGCAGAGGGATCAGCTGGATCAATCGATCACCGAGCTCTCCACATCTGCTACTCCTACTACGTGAAGGCCAATCAACACACGCAACAGATGCATAGGCGTGCATGGACTCTATGGCTAGCACGCCATCTGCATGGATTTTCCGGCCGGGCTGCTAATCATATGAGCACAATCTCAGGTGAAGGAAGACAGAAAAGGATCAGCTTAAATCGCTCGACGAACACATGCGTGAACATCACGAACTCGCCGAATTCGCTACTGGTGGTACACGATCGGATGGAAGAAGCAGACGAGACGACGAGTTTCAATGGTATTCGAATACGTCGGACGCAAAGGAGCAGCAAGACCATCCGCAGCACATGCAGCGCATGGATCCGATCATCACCATCATAGATCAATCCTTGTCTTATTCATTTAATTATCATATTAATTATCCTTTGCTACTAATTGTTTCATCTCCTAAAGCGTGTACGGAACCAAGTCCCAGTGATCAAACACAAGGAGCAGCGTGAGCTAGGTCCATAGCCAGCGCATGGCCAATGATCTGGCCGGCGCTCGCGCGCGCTGGTCCGCCTCAGTCGATTCAGCTCTAAGCCAATCAGCAAAGCCGCCATCCTACACGCCAGCCTGACGGAAACGTGAAGATAGCTGATTCAGAATCATACTCGCGAGGACTCGACGCCTACCGCTCGTCACGCCGACCTGGACTTCCGGCGGTGTCGACTCTGTCCCGTCGACCCGTCAATTTATCTCACACTCTTTCAGTTAATATTTAATCAATATTTTGACTCACTGCTTTATCTCTAAAACGTGTGTGTCTGCATGTATAAGGAGAATCAAATCGTCGTAGCAAACTGCGGAACAACACATCGACTACCCGACAGACAGTCGACTCGGGAACAAGGCGACACCCGCGACTTCCTCGACTCCACCTCCGATACTCGGGGGCTGGCGCTTCATCATCAACAAGAAACAACAATTTTATCGCCACACCCGAGACCCGGGGGCTGGCGTTTCGACAACGACCTTCGACTCCAACCTCGCCACGGCTGCGTCGTCATCGACTCTATCTCCACTGCGGAAGACTTCGACTGCCCAGCTTCGTCGACTGCGGCAAACAGCATGCACACATCCACGGATCAAACGGCCTTTTTCTTTCAACTAGCTATTCAATCTCTCTCATATATTACTTTAGATTATCTATGCATATTTTATATTAGTAATCAACTGGATCAGCTCCAGCCAAGGAACCCGATGCCCTCGGCACCTGCTTCGAAAATCACAACCGTCATCGACCCACTGCGGACATCTTCGACGACTCGACAGCCTCGTCATTCACAACTTGACTGTGACTCGACAATCTCGGCGTACACGGCTCGACAGCCTCCACGGCGACTCGCTGGTGTCACCGCCCGCGACTCGGCAACAACATCATCGACCACCACGGCGGCGATCAGCATCGGCACACAAAGCCCGCTCTCGCACTCGACATCAACAAATGGCATCAGCTTCAACCGCGCTCACCTAACAAACCGGCGACTCAGGGCGGCGACGGTGCTGCACATCTTCATCGACTTCGACTTCGACACACGAGGGCTGGCGGCCTCGCCTTCATCGACCCCACCGCATACCCTCGGGGGCTGGCGCTTCGTCAACAACAACAAATTCGTCGCTGCACTCGACAAGACGACACTCGTGCCTTCTTCAACTCCGCGTCGTCGACTCCGCCTCGCCGATACGACAAGATAGACTCGGGGGCTGAGCGATTGCAGCCGCCGCGTCGACTCCCTCTACAACAAGAATCGCCATCTTCGGCAACGTTCAGCGTCGGGGGAACGCCGCATGGGTCGCCGGACCATGTGGACCCGACAAATCGTCGACTCGGGAAGATGGCGGCGTATGCACACGCACCCGAGGCTCGGGGTCGAGCGCTTCGTCATCAACAACAAGTTCTTCGCTGCACTCGACTCGAGTGCCTTCATCACTTCTGCGACATCGACTCCGTCCACTATGACGTCCATAACTCGACAAATTTCTACAACCACTTTGACGACACTCGGGGGCTGGCGCTTTTCGGCTCCGCCACGTCGACTCCCTATACTGCACAACTCCGCCGCGTCGAATCCGGTCCGCCGCGTCGAGTCCCTCAGTCGCACAATTCCGCCGCGTCGACGCTGGTCCGCCGCATCGAGTCCCTCAGTCGCAAAACTCCGCCGCGTCGACTCCGGTCCGCCGCGTCGAGTCCCTTCGCCGCACAACTCCGCCGCGTCGACTCCGGTCCGCCGCGTCGAGTCCCTTCGCCGCACAACTCCGCCGCGTCGACGCTGGTCCGCCGCGTCGATCCCTTCGTCGCACAACTCCGCCGCGTCGACTCCGGTCCGCTGCGTCGATTCCCCGCGTAGCACCACTCCGCCGTGTCGACTCTGGTCCGCCGCGTCGATTTCTTCTGACTAAACACTGCAAGACGTGGCCACACCCGATGCTCGGGGGCTGCGCTGCAAAGGACGTAGCAAATTCACCTTGGCCACACCTGATACTTTATCGGGTGTCGCGTCGCACAAGCCCAAACTTCGCAAAACCTTGGCAGCACTCGAACACTCGGGGGCTGCGCCGCACAGGTCCCAACTCGCAAAGCCTTGGCCGCACCCGAAGACTCGGGGGCTGCGTCGTGCAGGTTAGCTACCTGAAAAAGCCTCAGCCGCACTCGACAATCAGGAGGGAACTCGCCATTGGCTCGAGTGCTGCGCACCCGGCAAATATCTACGCCAGCAGACGCCAAGATTGGAGCACTCACAAAATACCCGACAACAGCAAAATGAAGGCAAATTGAGCCTACGCCCAACTACAAATAGTTGCACCTAGCCTCGGGGCTACTCCCATCGGGAGCGCTGCCGCGCACCCGATAGACATTACGAGCAAAATCAATCAATCGCTACACACAAGAGCAGTCGAACGACCATTCGACTGAGCTACTTAGCCTCATACATATTTCTTCCACAAATCCCCGAGATTGCGTCCGCCGCATGTATAACTTGGATGCTGCACGCACGGTGCAAAGGTAAGACCCGCCGATCCGTCGAGCTGGGCCGGGGCCCGCTCCTACAACGTTTGACCTGCAACTTTCCGTGTCAACAGACATGAAGAAAATCCTGACGGACGCGTTAGGTCACAAAGTTATGCTGCAGGTCGGCTCAATAAGACCTCCGCGGCCCGAGTCGAACCTGACCAGCTTGTTCCGGGTTCGAGTCTGGGGACTCGAGCTTGATGTAGGCTAGTAAGGTTTTGCCCAAAAGTGCAGTTAACTGGTCCCGATCCGTCGAGCGTACCAGGCCTACTATGTCATAATCCCTAGGTAAAATAAACAAAGCATTGGTCGACGTGTTTTCCGACTGAGCATGCACAATCGAGACAATCTCGAATCAAAAATACATAGCAAAGTTCATGCAAAACATCAGTCGACGTATTACCGACTCCGCAAGCACAATCGAGACAATCTCGACTCAAAATTAAATAGCAAAATGATCAAAGAATCAGACGGTAACATACACCTGCAGATGAGTCCCTGCCCGATTCTTCGAATCGACCAGGCACTCGGGGGCTACTCCCATCGGGAGCGCTGCCGCGCACCCGATGAATTAACAAGTCAAAAGTACCAGAAAACGCAGCAACGGCGTGAAGACTAAGCCCAAGTTGAGAACATCCTTGGACAACTCAGATTTCATAAATTACTCCCATCGGGAGCGCATTCGCCATTGGCTCGAGTGAGTCGGATTTTTCAAAGTCGGGTTCTCTACAGCCTGCACTGGATTTTTCAAAGTCGGGTTCTCTACAGCCCGCACTGGATTTCTCAAAGTCGGTCTCTCTATAGATCGCATCGGATTTATTATTATTGGATTTCTTACACTGGATTTCTCAAAGTCGGTCTCTCTATAGATCGCATCGGATTTATTATTATTGGATTTTCTTACGCTGGATTTCTCAAAGTCGGTTTCTCTATAGATCGCACCGGATTTATTATTATTGGATTTCATACACTGGATTTCTCATAAACGATTCAATTCACGAAGAATGGATAATACAGTCATCGCATGGTCATCAACACACCCGACGCATCGACTACGCCTACTCGACATACTGTTTTGAGTCTCTGCCCGATACTTCGAATCGACCAGACACTCAGGGGCTACTGACGAGGTTATACCCTTCGGGTCCCCTGTTATTGGTATACCTGGTGCAGCCCAGACGAAGGCCCACCTGGCGGCCCAGCAATTACTTCAAGCACAAGTCAAGGACTCCAAGACGTAGTCTACTAGGACTCTTGTAAACCCTACCTGGCTCCCTTTATAAAGCCAGGCAGGGGCACCCCCATGGACAGATCCAGATCGATACTAGATCCACAACTCGCATAGGCATAACGAGACCACGTCTCACCATATCGCCATCACGGCCACCATGTAACCTCATATATCATCATAATCAGACAAGCAGGAGTAGGTCTTTACCTCACAATGAGGGGCCGAACCTGGGTAAATCCTTGCTTGTCAGCCGTCCGATACTACCAGCGCGCACATCTTCTCCCTCAAAATATACCTGGGGTACTCGACCCTGGGATTGCCGTGGGCATACCACGTCATGTACCGAGGGAGTAGCTTGTGGATACATATGCTTTTTTATTTATATTTTCGCACATTGTGTAAGCGTGGAGTACTTTTGAGAGAGAGAGAAGCAACTTGGTGCACAATATCGAGTGGATGGAATGGAATGTCGCAGCGACTGCCCAACAATTGTTTTTTCCTTTGTTGGGGCTTCAAGAATCGTATGAAGTGGGCGCCCAGCTAAGCTATCTAAGGTTGCACATGTGTTAAGACCCTGGATTATTAGTTGCTCTAGCGAACGGTCGCATGTTAATTGCTTGTACGATCTCGTAAGTCATTTTTTTCTCATACGGCACACCACTGTGTTAGGTTCCACTACTCCAACGTGAAACTGCTTTCTTTCGAGCAAGTGAGCACTTGCTCGGTTGGCTCATGTGCTTCCCTCCCTCTCCCGGTTCACGTTATTGGCTCTCTCTCCCCCACCCGAGTATCTTCCCCACCCAGCACCGAGACAACATTGATGATGCCGCCACCGTAGAGACTAGAGCGAGCAGATACGAGCAATCAAATTATTGGTGGCTGGTGGGGGTGCAGTCGGGGACGAAGATTGGTGTATGGGGGTGGGGAGGGGGGAGGGTTTGCCTGGGGGTGCGACCGACCGTAGGCCGCAATTTGAGAGGGCGGCAAGGCGGTGGTGGAAGATGGTTTCAGCCGACGGTGGCTGCAGGGGTGGAGATCATCTTCTTCCTCTCGTTTAATCGTTTTTCTTGTCGAAAAAGTTGATCTCGAAGAATAGAAAACCCTACTCAACGACATATCTGCTGTTTTTTTTGTAAAATTTATTGTTTATTTTTTATTTATTTTATTATTTTTCTAGAACCTTAACTTGCGGAGACAATGCTATCACTCTCAAGGAAACGGCCGGAATCCTTCGTGGACCTGTTGGGTCGCAGCCTCTATAGTTTGGGCAGGACCGACGCTGGGTGTTTTCATCTTCTTCTTTTTTTTTCGAACAAGATTTCCATCTTTCTTTTGTCGGCCTGTTGGGCTAGAAGAAGGCCCCAAATTGTGGTACTCCGCAGGCTGAAGTTTCGGGTGTTGTACAGTTTTTACTTCTTTTTATACACTAGTAGAAAAAGGGGCAACAACACGGGTTCTATAGGGCCTTTAGCACCGGTTGAGCAACCGGTGCTAATAAATCGGCACTAAAGGGTATCCCCTTTAGTACCGGTTGCTTACAAACCGGTGCTAAAGGCCTCCACGTGGGCAGAGCAGAGCGCGCGCAGGCAGAGGACCTTTAGTACCGGTTCGTATTACGAACCGGTACTAAAGGTTTCTGCTTTTTTTTTCTTTCGTTTATTTTTCAGGGTTTAGGGTTTCTGTTTTTTTATTTTCGTTTATTTTTCAGGGTTTAGGGTTTCGGAGGAGATCACGTCGATGCACATAAAAAAGTTTTTCGCACACGTGAAGATCACATAGCACACATACAACTTGGTATATATATGTACACATATAAAGTACTCATAATTAATTACATATGGAGATCACTCCTAGTACATGGAGGGAGAGGCTACTTGTCGATATAGTGGAATTCTCCGGATTCAGGTATGACCTCCGTAAGGAAAAATCCCGCCAATTCCTCCGTGATTGCTTTTACGCGGTCTTCTGGTAGGAGCTCGTTCCGTTTTTGCCATCTTAATTTGAAAGAAGGAGATCAAATCAATTATATGAAGGAAACTAACACAATTGATGGTAGCAAAATAAAGTTGTGAATGATGTTTACGTACCTCTCTAGTTCTTCGAGTATTATCTCTCTCGTTGACCATCATGCGAATGTACTCGCAAACGTAGTATCCACATAAATTCGTCCCAGGTGGTTGTTTTAGGCACCACTATACGAGAATAGAATTCAATCAAATAATAATCAAGAGATTGATAATGGTATTGAAACGTGAAGTACTACTTACCAAGTTAGCCTTAAACTCCAGCTTTTCTTTCCACTCACCGGGTTCTTCCTCTCTGAACTTTCTCCAAACCCTGCCCGGCAAAGAAAATGAATTGAGGAGTTATTTGACCGATATATCAGGAAATGAACGAAAGAGGCCGATATAGTGCGATTGAAATTACCTCCTGAGCATTACACGCACGCTTCTGTAGTCCTCAGGATCTCTCCTTAATGAGTCCCAGACTTCAACTTCTCCAACATCGATTTTAATGATCATCAGAATGAAGTGGAACCTGGACACGTTTATATACGCGGTTATTCATAACTCATCAATTACACTTAATATCGGAAAAGCAAAATATAGAATGTGTACAAGACAGTAACACTCACTTGAAGTTGTAAGGAAAAAGTATTTCTTTTTTGGTACTTTGTCGCTTTAAAAACGTTAGCAAAACATCCTCTGTGTCCTGGCATGCTGTTCTACGGTGACTTGATGAATTTTATCCGGGTCAATGAACCCAATGTCCCAGATTCCTCCCACTCTGCATTCACGAATCTTCATTCTGCATAATTAATAGCATACAAAAGAATGTCGTGAGGATAATTACAGGCAATGAACGAGAGCTTAACTAAAGAATTAAATTACACAAATAAATTACTTACAGACAATAGCAGCTGATGATAGCTTTGTCGAGGGCACGTTGATTGTACATCTGAAAAAGTTCTTCGAACTCAACCTGCACAGCATATTCTCGGAAGTAGTGTTGTTCCTGAACTCTCGCCAGAAAAGATTTTCCCTTCTTTTGCAGCGGCCATGTACCAGTTATGCAACTTCCATAACTGTGTTGTTAGAGCTTTCGGATCCATGACCAGAGGCTGCCCATGAACATATTTATATGCTAGCGGAGCAACGTCGTAACTTGTCTCCTCGTGCATTTGCTGAGCCGCCTTATCAGAAGGCACGATGAGCGGGGCGATCGATTGTACTTCTTGTTCTCCGAGCTGAGCAACTTGTTTCCCGCATTTCTTTGCTTCCTCCGTCTGTGCGCTCATCTGTGCGCTATGTTGCTTGTGAATAAAGCGCTCATAGTCTGAAAGGGGCTTCGGTGGAGGGTCATATAAGCAGTCAACGGTGTAATCTTTTTTGTCCATTGGTATAGTCTTCAGAAATTCCTTTACGGGGTGCAGTTGTGCCTGCAGTTTTTCCTTTTTTTCTGTTCAAAAAAGGCTCTTGACTCTTCTTGCAAGCTAGTAGTTATTTCCTCTGAAGTCATCTCGCAAGCTAACTTCTTCTCAGGACTCTTGACTTTCTCGGGTATGTTTGCACGTGCACGTTTCTTGACAGGGGACCTGTCTTTCCTGAGCATAGTACTAGTCGACGTGAACAGCTTCCGCTTTGGCAAATTACTACTGGGCGCATCAGTCGGCTGACGGGACGGCACGGGCGATGGACTCGCGCGGGCTCCCAATCGTCGGGGAGGTCGGGTGGACTTTGAGGTGGTGGATTTCTACTCGGAGGAGTCGGTGGCCTTGGCGCCGCGTCTGGAAACATGATGTATTTCTTATTCCATAGAACGATACCAAACTCGACTTCTCCCAGTGTCTTCTCGTCGTCACATCCAGGAATGTCAAGATCCATTGAATGGAATCCGGGCATAACTGTTTTCACCCCGACACGAGCATAGCCAGCTGGAATCGGAGCAAAATGGAAGATTGCTCCAGGTTGATTTGGTAAAGCATACCCATCCGCCACCGGAAAACTAATGTTCTTCATCGGCATGTGTAGCACACAATTTGTCTTCTCCGTGATATCATCCACGGGGTAGTGAGCCGGCGGTTCGACTGCAGGATCTTCTAGCTGCGTGCGTGGAACCCACGCTGCTTTTCCGCTGAGATGGGGCGGCATCGACTGCAGGATCTTGTACCACCAGCTGCTGAGATTCCCTTGTCTGGGTAAGTGCGTTCAGTTGCTCCTGGAACCCCTTCACCTGCTGTTCTAATGCCGTGAACCGGTCCAACTCCTTCTTCTTATTTCTGAAACGCTTTCTATAAGTTGCAACGTCCGCCGGAAATCCTTGATACTTATTAACGTCGGCTCCTCTGCCTCGACATCGTCCGTCGTGTTCAGGATTCCCGAGGGCGAGTGTCAGCTCGTCGTCCTCTCTATCGGGAACAAATTCTCCCTTTTTGACTTTCTCTATTGCGTCCTCTAGTTTTTTTACGACCCTTGTAATTCTTTTCTTCCATTTCCCCTTTGCAACAATCAGCCCTGTGTCTGGGTCCAACCCTGCCCCATGCGCGAACAACCATAACTTGGACCTCTCGGGCCAGTCATCTGTCTGTGGAGTGATCCCTTTTTTACGCAGGTCGTTTTCAAAGGATTCCCACTTAGGCACGGCAGTCTTGTAGCCACCTGACCCCAAAGTATGGAAATATTTCTTCTTCTTAGCATTCAACTTATTTTTGGCCGATCGGGCCACAGCGACGTCCGATTTCTTATACGCCACAAATTCGGTCCACACATCTTTTATCTTCTCAAGATGTCCAGTGAATTCTGGAGTTTTCTTCCCATATTTTCTCCACAATGTTTTCTTCCAGTTGTTGAATTGTGTGGCCATCTTCTTAAGAGTCCACTGCTTGACTTTGTCCTTCTTCTTCTCTTCGAGACCTACCGGTAGGCTGAAAGATTCCAAGAGCGTGTCCCAAAGCAAATCTTTAGCTCTTTTGTCGACATAACTTGCTCCAATGTTGGCTTTAACCGGCTTATTCCATTCTGCAATGGTGATCGGGATCATGTCCCTAACAAGAACTCCGCATTGAACTACATATCTACGGGAGGTGTCTTCGGGTTTCGTCGGTTTGCCATCAGCAGCAACTTCGTCGATCGACAACTTTGCACCATCTGGAAGCTTTATCCTTTGGTTCGGGCCTCGTTGCGTCTTTGGCGAACTTGGAGGCTTAGATCCGGAGGGCTAAAAGAGAAATGATTCGTTAATAAGTGCAATATAAATCAATTAATGCATCCAGTGATCAACAAGACTTAATATATATATACCTCGCCGGAGTTTGCTAAGGGCACTTCGTCGTCGTCTCTTATTTCTTCTAGCTCAAGTCCCTCACCGGAGTCGTTCAAACATTTTGCGCTGAAATCTTCTCCATCGGAATCTTCATCGGAATCTTCTCCATCGGTATTTACTCCAAGGGTCTTCTCAAAAATAATTGTTGCCATTCGCTCTTCGTTCTCCTCGTCTCAGATGAAGGGGGCGTCGTCCTCCATAGCTCAATGTCACTGCAATTTACAAAGTACTTAGCAAATTTTAAAAAAATTATACACAATTTCCAATATAGCAATGTCTAAAATAATAGCTAATAGCAATTTAAAATTCATAGCTAATAGCAATTTCAATAATAGCTAATAGCTCAATGTCACTGCAAATTTAAAATTCATAGCATCAAGGTTAGAAAGTACACAAATTTTAAGTAGCAAGCAAATTTAAAATTTCTTATACACAAAAATTGCAGCAAATATTTCTTAACAAAAATATTGCAACTAATTATGGAGTATTAACAAAAATTGTTTTCCTAACACAATTTTTAACATTGTTTTCCTAACACAATTTTTAATTTAACATTGTTTTAACATTATGGAGTATTAACAAATTTAAATTTTTTATACACAAAAATTGCTAGAATTTTTAACATTGTTTTCCTAACACAATTTTTAATTTAACATTGTTTTAACATTATGGAGTATTAACAAATTTAAATTTTTTATACACAAAAATTGCAACAATTTTTAACATTGTTTTCCTAACACAATTTTTAATTTAACATTGTTTTAACATTATGGAGTATTAACAAATTTAAATTTTTATACACAAAAATTGCAACAATTTTTAACATTGTTTGCCTAACACAATTTTTAATTTAACATTGTTTTAACATTGTTTTCCTAACACTATGGAGAAATAACAAAAAAAAAGAGAATGCAAAATTAAAGCTCTCACCTTGGGCGGCCAGCGGCGGTGGTGGTGTGGAGGAGACCCGGCCAGAGCACGGAGGTGGTGTGGAGGAGACGTGGCGGCCAGAGGTCGACGTGCTCGTCGCGGCCGTAGGTCGAGGAGGAGACGAGACGGCGGGGGGCGCGCGCGGCGGAGCACGGAGCAGGGCGACGCCGGAGGAAGGCGAGATCGACGGGCCGGGCGCGGCGCCGGGGCAGGGGCAGAGGGGACGCGCGGACGGACGGTGGACGGGGCGGCGCCTCGCCGGAGAATCGCCGGTGGACGGGGCGGCGTCGGAAAAATCACACAGGGCTTCGCCGGCCGGAGGATTCGATGAAGACGCGAGAATGAGGAGAAGAAGAGGCAGAGCCTGCTCTAAAAATCCACCGACGGGCTGTGTATGCAGGGGGAGGACACGTGACTGACACGAGTCGTGACCGCAAAGCCCGCCTTTAGTCCCGGTTGGTGTTACCAACCGGACTAAAGAAGCACACGGATCGTGTGTTTCTTTCAAGCACTTGTGAGACGTTGGATCAGGGGTGTGTTTCTTTTGAGGGATTGTGATCTGTTGGATCAGCAGTATCACGACCACTTCGTGAGCCACATGACCCGGTTGGTGTTACCAACCGGGACTAAAGAAGCACACGTACCCTATATATAGCCCCCTCCCGGACATGTTCAGCACTCAGTGTCTACTCATTGTAGTTCATTTTGGCAGTACACGGGTAGCAGAGAGCAAGATTTCTGAGAGGCAGGAGTTCCTAGAGCGGAGGCTGAAGGTGAACCCTCCCCTCGGTCGGATCCAAGCAGCGGCAAGGATCTCTGATGATTAGCAACATTCTCAACACTTGTTCGGACGGTTGCAGATCATCAGAGACGTCTTGCCGCTGTTTGGATCGAAGGCCGATTTGCCGTCTCACGACCACGCGATGATTTGCCGATTTGCCGGTCAGAGTGGCCACTGGAGAAGGTAGGCAACTTCGATCCGACGTGGTTCTGAAAGGGGCATGGTTAATTTAGGTTGGGCTGTATGACGGGGAAACCGTGTGTTTTGTTCCAATTTTTTCGAGCGCTTGTGAGCCGTTGGAGTTTTTAGAGCCAAAAATCAGTGTTTAGAGTTTTCTTCTGAGTTTTCATAACACAGTTACATAAAAGGTTTAATACATTATTACACATCACCAACAACACCCCCTATCTATTGTTGGGGTATAATTTTTTTTCTTCGCGTATGTCGACCCTTTCTTCTGATTGCGCCGTAACCATGGAGAATCTTCATCATTTAACGGGATGCTTGGGTCAGCTTTCACTTTGAAGGGCGGAATTTCATGAAACTTATTGTAATCTTCTGACATGTCTGTCTTCTCCTCCACTCCCACGATGTTTCTTTTCCCTGAAAGAACTATGTGGCGCTTTGGCTCATCGTATGATGTATCAGCTTGCTTATCTTTTCTTTTTTTCGGTCTGGAAGACATGTCCTTCACATAGAAAACCTGAGCCACATCATTGGCTAGGACGAATGGCTCGGTGTGGTACCCAAGATTTTTGAGATCCACTGTAGTCATTCCGTACTGCGGGTCTATCTCTACCCCGCCTGACAGGTTGACCCATTTGCACTGAAACAAAGGGATCTTAAAATAAGGTCCATAGTCAAGTTCCCATATCTGCTGTATGCAACCATAATATGTGTCCTTTGTCCCATTGTCGTTTGTTGCATCAAAGCGGACACCACTGTTTTGGTTAGTGCTCTTTTTGTCTTGGGTGTCCGTGTAAAATGTATTCCCATTTATCTCGTACCCTTGGAAAGTCAATATAGTCGAAGATGGTGACTTGGCCAACAAGTATAGCTCTTCTCCAACAGTGGTGCTATTAATGAGATGTGTACGCAACCAACTGCCGAAAGTGTCTTCGTGTTTTCCTTTAATCCAGAAGTCGGTCTGCTCCGGGTATTTGGAGCGTAAAATATCCATGTGTTCCACGATATACGGAGCCACCAATCTGGAATTTTGTAGAACTGTGTAGTGTGCTCGAGTGAAAGAATGCCCGTCCATACTTGTTGTTGCTTTCTTTCCTAGCGTGCCTTTTCCACGCAGTCTCCCCTCATGGCGCGATTGAGGAACACCGATCGGCTTAAGATCAGGAATAAAGTCAACACAAAACTCAATGACCTCCTCTGTTCCATAGCCCTTGGACATGCTTCCTTCTGGCCTAGCACGGTTACGGACGTATTTCTTTAAGACTCCCATGAACCTCTCAAAGGGGAACATGTTGTGTAGAAATACAGGACCGAGAATGGAAATCTCTTGGACTAGGTGAACTATGAGGTGCGTCATAATATTGAAGAAGGATGGTGGAAACACCAACTCGAAGCTGACAAGACATTGGACCACATCCTTCTGTAAACTTGGTAGAGTTGCTGGATCGATTACCTTCTGAGAAATTGCATTGAGGAATGCACATAGCTTCACAATGGGTACTCGAACGTTTTCCGGTAGAAGCCCCCTCAATGCAACCGGAAGTAATTGTGTCATAATCACGTGGCAGTCATGAGACTTTAGGTTTTGGAACTTTTTCTCTGCCATGTTTATTATTCCCTTTATATTCGACGAGTAGCCAGACGGGACCTTGATACTGCTCAGGACTTGAAAAAAGATCTCCTTCTCTTCTTTGGTAAGAGCGTAGCTGGCAGTACCTTGATACTTCTCTGGATTCACGTTGTCTCCTTCGTGTATACGTTGCTGGTCCTGCCGTGCATCCGCTGTATCTTTCGTCTTCCCATACACGCCTAAGAAGTTTAGCAGGTTCACGCAAAGATTTTTCGTCACGTGCATCACGTCGATTGCAGAGCGAACCTCTAGCAATTTCCAATAGGGTAGGTCCCAAAATATAGATTTCTTCTTCCACATGGGTACGCGTTTGTCAGCGTCATTCGGAACAGATTGTCCGCCAGGACCCTTTCCAAAGATTACTTTTAAATCCTTGACCATGTCATATATAACATCACCAGTAGGGAGGGTAGGCTTCGTCCGGTGATCTGCCTCACCTTTGAAATGCTTGCCTTTCTTTCTTACGGGATGCTGTCTTGTAAGAAATCGACGATGCCCCAGGTACACATTCTTGTTACCTAAATATATACTGTCAGTCTGACCTAAACAGTGCGTGCATGCATTGTATCCCTTGTTTGACTGTCCTGAAATGTTACTAAGAGCAGGCCAATCATTGATGGTTACAAACAGCAACGCTCGTAGGTCAAATTCCTCCTGTTTGTACTCATCCCACACACGTACACCTTCTTCACGCCACAACTGTAAAAGTTCGTCAACTAATGGCCTCAGATACACATCAATGTCGTTGCCAGGTTGCTTCGGGCCTTGGATAAGCACTGGCATCATAATAAACTTTTGCTTCATGCACAACCAAGGAGGAAGGTTATAGATACATAGAGTCACGGGCCAGGTGCTATGACTGCTGCTCTGCTCACCAAACGGATTCAAGCCATCTGTACTTAGACCAAACCTTAAGTTCCTTGCGTCAGCTGCAAAATCTTTGAACTCACTGTCGATGTTTCTCCACTGCGACCCATCAGCGGGGTGTCTCAGCATCTCGTCTTCCTTACGGTCTTCTTTGTGCCATCGCAACAACTTGGCATGCTCTTTGTTTCGGAACAAACGTTTCAACCGTGGTATTATAGGAGCATACCACATCACCTTGGCAGGAACCCTCTTCCTGGGGCTCGGCTCGCCCTCAACATCACCTGGGTCATCTCGCCTGATCTTATACCGCAATGCACCGCATATCGGGCATGCATTCAAATTCTCGTGCTCACCGCGGTAGAGGATGCAGTCATTGATGCATGCATGTATCTTCTGCACCTCTAATCCTAGAGGGCAGACAATCTTCTTTGCTTCGTACGTACTATGGGGCAATACGTTATCTCTTGGAAGCATCCTCTTTAATATTTTCAGCAAGTTTTCAAATCCCTTGTCAGATAGTCCATTCTGTGCCTTCCATTGCAGCAATTCCAGGGTGGTACCCAGCTTTTTCTGGCCATCTTCACAATTTGGGTACAACAATTTTTTGTGATCCTCTAACATGCGCTCCAACTTCGACCACTCGTTCTCACTTCCGCAGTTTATCTGTTCATCAATAATGACCCGACGAAGATCATCATCGGACTGATCATCAACAATGATCTCATGTTCAGTTCGTCTTCCTCCATTGTAGTACCACCGTGTTCAGAGAACACAGGATAGTTGTCATCATCCTCTTCTTCATTGTCTTCCATTATAACCCCTCTTTCTCCGTGCTTGGTCCAACAAAAATAATTGGGCATGAAGCCTGCTCGCAACAGGTGGGAGTGGAGGGTTCTTGAGGAAGGGTAATTCCTCTTATTCTTACAGTCATCGCATGGACAAAATATAAAACCATTCTGCTTGTTTAACTCAGCCACACGGAGAAAATTATGCATGCCATCAATGAACTCGGGACAGCGTCGGTCACCGTACATCCATTCCCGGCTCATCTGCATTATACAAATATATCAAATAGAGATATGTGACAAAATTCATTAATACAACAGTTCACCACATTTAAACAAAAGTAGAGTAGCGACCAAATCTAATACATAGTTCTCATAAACATTCATTAATTGAAACTATGACACTATATATAACAAACAATTATACAAATAAGAAAATTATACAAGTAATAATTGTGCATCTAAATCATACAAACTAAGATTTTTTAAAATAAAAGATAAAAACAAGAGGCTCACCGAGGTGGTGTCGGTGACGGGGCGACGCGGGCGATCGACGGCGGTGAGAAAGGGGACGGGACGACACTATAAAAAACCACAAATCATACTTTAATTTGAGCTCAAAATGCATATAAAACAAATGAAATCCCTAACTTACGCATTTCATCAAACACCTAGCTAGCACTACAAAAATCAAATGAGCTAAACTAGTAAGAAAATGAGCTAAACTTGAAATGCCGGAAGAGAGGATGAAGTTGCTAACCCTTGTATAGGTAGGTGCCACCAATCTTGACAAATGTTGGAGAAAAATGTGATGAACTCAAGATTGGGAGAGGAAAGAGAGAGCAAAAAATGGAGGTGAGCTCGAGCAGCAAAAATGGAGCTGGCTCGGGGGTGGAAGAAATATATAGGGAAATCTTTAGCACCGGTTTGTAACACAAACCGGTACTAAAGATGGGCCTTTAGTACCGGTTTGTGTTACAAACCGGTGCTAAAGGGTCTGGCCGTGGGGCCCCCCACTGCAGCTTACCAACCGGTGCAAAAGGTCCGCACAAATCGGTACAAAAGCCTGCCGGCCGCCTCGCCCTCTGGAACCGGTACTAAAGGGTCCTTTAGTACCGGTTCCTGTCAAACCGGTGCAAATGGGGCCGCACCGAAGCCCTTGTTTCTACTAGTGATAGTACCACATCGCTTAAGGAAAAGAGATTTTAGCTCCTTATATACAGGTTCACATTCGTTTTTATCACCACGTGGTATACGTGGTTAGCAACTAAAACCTGTTATCCAGTCTTGCTTTGAATTTGAATAAACACGCTTGCATGTGGCAGTCGTCTCTACACATCACATGTCTAACACTCTGACATGGAGTGGTTGCTTTCTTTTTCGTACTTCCGTCGATTTATTTTTTGCTACCGGAAATGAAAAGGTTGCTTTTTCTGTACTGTCGTCGATCTTATTTTGCTATGAGAAACAAAATTGTATAGAGGGAGGTCAAGACAACGACGGGTGGTGGTCGTACGCATACGCATGCACAGACCGATGTCGCACACCATGGCCTCTCGCGCTGCAGCCGCCATGTCCCTGCCTCCGATGGAGAAGCCCTTCGCGTCTAGAGAAAGGCGGGAGGGTGGCCTCGCGTCGGGAGGGAGTCTTTGCATCGAGAATCAAGAGAGAGGCTGGACCGTGGGAGAAAGAAACGGTCGACTGCCTCGTGTTAGGATTGAGCGATCTCTAGCCACGTTGAATGAGATCGAGTTGTGGGAGACGTGCATCGGCGGAGAGACGGCTAGGGACCGAGATAAAAGAGTCTGTGTTTGTGTTTTGATGGGGGTGTCCCCTCACAGCGTGCACTGGATCCTAGGGCTCAAATGGAGATCAACGGAGCCTGATTCTACGATCGCGCTGGCTGGGAAGGACTCAGGGGGATTGGCAAAATTTTCTCTTTGTCGTCAGCCTGTGAAAATCACTCACGGAAAATCATCCGCGTCATTTCCTCGCCATCATGCATGGGTGGACGGCGGGGACATGTCTCCCCCAGTTTTGTCGTGAGTTTTTTTTCTGGATTTGTCCTGATCATTAATTCGCAATGTATTTTTCTTAGATTTTCCGTGAGTTTTAGATTTTCCATGAGTATTCTGGTTGAGCTAGGGTAAATATGCATTTGTTGTACGGCCCGATAAAATGCTCCAGAAAATTGGGAGGCACAACAAACCGTGTTTTCCTGTAGTTTATGTTACCATTAATGTTTAACAAGAAAAAATGAGTTAGTAACTAATAAATGGGACAATCTATAATACCACATCTATGATATTCTCCACTATGATCTGGCTTAGTTGCTCTAGACCGGTCACATTTTAATTCATTGTACAGGACAAACCATTAACTGGGTCGGATTCCACTACACCGACGACATTTCTACCGTTTCATTTTTTAGTGAAAATTTACTGTATACTTGTTAATTTATTTATTTGGCCGACCATGGTCCATGGGAGAGTGTCGGTCATTCATCGCCGGCCTGCTGCCATTGGAGACATGGTTTTTCAAACAGGGGAATTTTGCTAGCAAGGAAACGATCCATTCCTCGAGAATCGAGTGGTTACATTTTTTTCTTCCTTTTTATATTTTGAAGAAGACATTTTTTTTTCTTCCTAGAAACTCGTACACATGCACTGTCGCGCTCAGGAACACTTTAGAATCCTTCACATTTTTTTTTAGGCCAGAATCCTTCACAGGTCTTCGTCCAGTATGGGCAGGGCTGACGTTGGGAGTTCTTCTGTCGGCCTGTTGGGCTAGAAGAAAGCCCCGAGTTTTATGGTCCTCCGCAGGCTCAGGCAATGGATTCGGATGCTGTGAATTTTTTTACTTCTTTTTAGTACCACATCGTTTACGGAAAAGAGATCGTGGCTGCTTATATACGGGCTCGCGGACGTTGTAGGCACCACGTGGCAGACGTGGCAGTCGTCTCTACACATCACATGCCTAACACTCCGACATGGAGTGGTTGCTTTTTTTTTGTACCGTCGTCAATTTGATTTTTCCTACAATGGTTTTTTTTTGTACCGTCGTCGCTTTGATTTTTGCTATGGGGAAAAAAAATTGTACAGAGGAAGGTCAAGACAACGACGGGTGGTGATCGTACGCCTACGCAGGCACAGACCGATGTCGCACACCATGGCCTCTCGCGCTGCAGCCGCCATGTTCCTGCCTCCGATGGAGAAGCCCTACGCGTCCATAGAAAGGCGGGAGGGAGTCTTTGCGTCGAGAATCAAGATCGAGGCGGGACCATGGGAGAGAGAAACGGTCAACGGCCTTGTGTTAGGAGCGAGCGATCTCTGGCCCGATGTGGGAGACGTGCAGCGGCGGAGAGATGGCTGGGGAACGAGACGAAAGAGACTGTGTTTGTTATGTGTTTTGATGGGGGTGCCCCCTCATAGCGGGCATTGGATCCTGGGGCTCTGTTGGAGATCAATGGAGCTTGATTCTGCGATCGCGCTGGCTGGAAAGGACTCAGAGCGGATTGGCAAAATTTTCTCTTTGTCACCAGCCTTTGAGAATCACTCACGGAAAATCATCCACGTCATTTCCTCGCCATCATGGGTGGACAACAGGGACACATCTCCAACCCCCCCCCCCCCCCCCCCCCCCCCCCGGTTTGTCGTGAGTTCTTTTTTCTAGATTTTCTGTGATCATTAATTCGAATGTATTTTTCTTTGATTTTGCGTGACTTTTAGATTTGCCATGAGTATTTTGGATGAGCTACGGTAATTATGCATTTGTTGTAGGACCTGATAAAATGCTCCGGAAAATTGAAGGCACGGCAAGTGTTAACATTAATGTTTAACAAGAAAAAAATGAGTTACAAACTAGTAAATGGGACCATCTATAATACCACATCTATGTTAATTTTCACTATGATTTGACATAGACTAGCCATAATGATGTTATGATATGAAGTATCATACATGCCATGTTTGCAAAAAACTGAAACTGACGTGTCACTGAAATAAATAAATAATGAAAAAGCTGATAGTGCATCGTCGGCCTGTTGGGCCTAGCGATGGGATACATGGTTTTCAAACTTGGGAATTTTGCTAGCGTGCAAACGATCCATTCCTCGAGACTCCTACACACGCACTGTCGCGCTCAGGAACACGGCAGAATTCTTCACAATTTTTTTGAGGCCAGAATCCTTCACAGGTCTTCGTCCAGTATGGGCAGGGCCGACGTTGGGAGTTCTTCTGTCGGCCTGTTGGGCTAGAAGAAGGCCCCAAGTTTTATAGTGTTCCGCAGGCTCAGCCATAGGATTCGGATGCTGTGAATTTTTTTTACTTCTTTTTAGTACCACATCGCTTACGGAAAAGCGATCGTGGCTGCTTATATACGGGCTCACGGACGTTGTTGGCACCACGTGGCAAACGTGGTGAGCAACCCAACAATTGATATATAATCAAGCATTGATATTTCGCGTGCATGTGTCTGGACACATGACATGCTTTGACACTCCGACATGGAGCGGTTGCATTTTTTGCCGTCAATTTGTGTTTGGGAAAATAAGTTATATCACTATATTTTTATCCATACTTTCGTAGATATTTGCCTTGGGCAAAAGTTAGTATAGCAGTATATCACTTAGCTACAGGCCTAGTGGTAGTAGCCTACGACCAGTACATGTCACTCCTAGGCTCCTAGCAGCATGACATGTTCGCTCCGACGTGGTGTGCGTTTCCTTTCGTCGACGTAATTCTTTTGAATAGACACTGTAATTTTATTATTATTTGGGAAACACCGCTGCAGATTTCGTTTTCTGAAAATCGCTACTGTAATTGTTCACACATTCCATATACACTATTATGCCTAATTAAATAAACATAGCAGACAGTATACGCTCGTATTTCTATCATACATACGTATACATGGCAGACTCTACCCAAATTAATAGCATAATATGACCAAATTTTTTTCACAAAGACAAATAGAAAAAAGGGATGAGGAGTCCCGCCTGAGCCCTTTGACTATCATGCAGTGCACCACAGGAACGCCTTCGTCTCGGGCATGGCCGCCGCTGGGCGAAAGCGAACTAGATCCAGAGCATCGACTGCACGGAGACGATGAACACCAAGACCGTCCCCTTGATACACAGCGTGGCCTAGGCGGGGCTCGAGGCATAACACGAGGAGATGCGACTGTCGGCGCACAACAGCTTGTTGTACGGCCTCAGCGCTACCGACGATCGGAGTAGTGTTATGGCCCACATCAAACTTTACCACTAGTGCTTGTCACCCTCAAGAAATATATATTTGTTTTAGTATGTTGTATACTTTATATTTCATCTTTTTGTATACTTATACTTTGTATTTCGCTTACCTTCTTGTGCACCGTTGAATTTTTGTTATACTTACTACATCTCTTTTTTCACTTTTCCATATGTGTACTAAAAAATAGAGAAGAATTCAAGATAAATCAAAATAAAAGCAGAAGAAAATGGAGCGGTGCGTAACGCGCTGAGGTAGCTCTCTTTTTTAAGTATAGCACGAGTCTATGAGAAGCCATCAAGCTGGCAGTGTGGAGCACACAAGAAAATATTTCATGAGTGACTTCTACAAGTATGACATTGAACAATTCCTGATGTTATCTCAAACATGCACTGGAAATAAAAGGGTCTCCCGATGTTAAGGTTGTCTATAACATGCGCCTGAAAAGCATTAAAAAAATAACGGGTAATTTTTTTATGCAGCTCTAAATCCTATCATTTCATGAACTGTTATATGAGTTGGGAAATCTCTTTTGACAGCATACTATGCGTATTCAACAAGAGCCTAGCATGTTGGTATCCAAGTGATAAATATTTCAACATTAAATGACTATCCCTGCTTGATATCAAAGGTACTTTCTTCTAACTGGAACATGTTCTCCCTGCCATGGAAGGCCCATAACAAGATTCATATCATGGTATTTAATTGGATGATTATTATCTCCATGGAGGTCAGATGATGATTTTCAGGCATCGATCCCACTAAGCAGCCATATATAGAACTTGGCGTCAAAAGGTTTCAAATGGAGGGAGATGTGTCAAAGATCATGTAGTGCAGCGGACTTGAGCACGTGAAATTTTTCTCCATAAAAAGTAGAGAAGAGTTTGCACAACTATGTTTAGTCGCACTGGGATCCTCTTGACGCCAATCTGGCCGATAAGGAAGAAGTTAGAAATTGGTACTGCATTGGGATGGTGAAACGAGTGCACAAGTTACTACGACCAGTTTTGGATGATATCATATCCCGACATAGATTGCCTTTGTTCTAGGTAGAATGGTTAACTGATAACGCTTTGTTGACTATTGAGTGCATGAATCACATCAAGCAGGAAAAGGACCCAACAATTTTTTTTGTGTGCGTGTATAAACTTGATTTGTCAAAGGTAGGTGCCATGGTTGATTGGTCGTTCTTGAAGCAAGTGTTCTCTCACCGATTCATGGACTGAACTATGCCGTGTGTTACGTCGGTCAGCTATTATGTTTAATTCGCCGGAACCATATTTATACAATTCCACCGTCACGTGGGTACAACAAGGTAATCCACTCTTTATGTTTTTGTTCCTTCTTGTCGCTGACGGCATATATATCTATCCACTCTTTTGAATGAAGAAATAAAACGCAAATGGACTATCTTCAGGTAGTAAATGGATACAAATTGGTCCAATAACTAGTGGCGCGACACTTTAAGGGCACACCACTAGTAATACTCACTCCGTTTACAATTAGTTTGCGTTCTGGGTTTAGTCAAAGTCAAACTTTGTGAAGTTTGACCAAATATATAGGAAACATATAAAAATTTACAATAAAATTTTAAGATTATTAGAATCTTCATAAGATATATTTTCATATTGTATATATTTCATATTATAGATGTTGATATTTTTATATATATTTGGTCAAACTTTAAAAAATTTGACTTTGAAAAAACCCAGAACGCGAACTAAATAAAAACGGTGTGAGTAATAGATTTACAAGGCATGCCACTATAAATTTTGATTGCTGACCTCCATATACTAGTGGCACTAATAATGATTTATTAGTGGTGTGGCCACATTTTGCGACGCGAGTGGTGTGGCTCCATTTTAGTGGGCCAATAATAACGGGTGCATATACGCATTTCCCTACTAGTATGGAGCTTCGGTTCGTTCACAAGAAAAGCCTATATTTTTCACCCAGCTTTTTAGGTGTATTTTTCTCAGCTTTGATTCATACATTTTTAAAAAAAAATTAGAAGATGCCTTTTTTAGTTGGACGCTGCGAAGCCTGCGATGCTGTTTGCTGCATGCAAGGAGGCACTGTAACTAAGCAGGCTGCCAAAAATTCAAAAAAAAAAAAAGCAGGCTGCCAAACACGATGGGCTCAAGATTTCAATTAGAACAGGCCGTCAATTGTTGGTCCGCCGAGCGTCCAACACGGGCCAGGCCAAATAGTCTGTCGCGTCCCTTCCTTTGTTTCCACCGAGGTACACTCGACCGGGACTCGATGCTGTACCGAATTAGTACCACATCGCTTGCGGAGAAAACATCTGAGCGGTTTATAAGCTGATTTTCCACGGTTATGTCATCGCGTGGTACACGTGATAAGCTACTCAAACCAAACAAACAATAGATAATTGTGTAACGCATGCAAGTGCAATTCAGGCAGTCGCTCTGAATCTTGTCATGCAAATATCACACCGACATGGTGTGTAAGGCTATCTTTTTCCCACTCCTTTTGTATCTTTTTTCTTCCAGCTTTGCACGAAAGTTAATATTCTGAAAGACGGATACAAGTATTATCACTTGTCGAATTATTTTGCAAAGTATTAGCCAAGAAAACATGAGACAACGGACAAGCCGCAACGGATCCAACTTACGACGTAGTACATAGACTCCCAGAGACCCAGACAATTATGCATGCACGGAAATTAATATTCCGAACGACGGTTAAAAGTACTATTACCACTTGTTGATTTATTTTGTAGAACACAAAATGGACAAGCGCAACGGATTTAGTTTACCTCATCGGTCTTTGTCAAGGGAAAGCATAAATTGTTGAAGAGACTGTTGTTTTTATTGCGATCCATATTCATAGGTAGTCTATGCAGATAAGTGGCTAACTTCTGGCGAAATGAAGCGAGGGCCGTCGTCGGTAGTCATGGGCCGATACCTCTTAAGAAGCCGCCTGTTGGAATAAGTCGAACAGTTGTAAATCCCGTCATTTATAACCTTTACGGGAATAGTAAAAAAATTTGGCTGACGCCCATGGTTTTTTACCCGTCTCATTGGAGGGGTTTTTTCTAGGTTAAAATCTCGTTTCCCCGTGTGTTTATCTTACTTTTATTCATCGTTTTATTACCTATCGTATATAACAAGTGGCATCAAAACCCTGTTCAGATTAGGGTTTGGACGACATGGTTTCAATGAAACTCGATCTGCCGTAGCTGGAGTACAAAACCAGATTTTTGTAGTGGCAACGTGATGGGGTCACCATCAACATGAAATAGCCATCTCCGCTCTCATTCTGACGATACTTCTTGGCATCGTTAGGAGGCATGTGGATGATGGTTTGTTACGTGTGATTGGCCTAGCATCATCGTCCTACCTTCGGCATCGACATCATCAGCACTTCCCGGCAGAGATCGATGACTTCACGACTGCATAAGGAAATACTGCCCTTCATCTTATCGGTTCCAGCAATGGCGCGGAACTTTGCACCAACGTCGGCTCCTGATGGAGAAGATGGAGAATTTCCAAATAACTAGACTGTAACCTTTCTTTTATGTCAGGGTTTTCTTATAATTTTGGTGTTTAATATATAAAGTGCGGTTCATTCAAAAAAAATAACCCAATATTTCTCAATTTCACTCAGCGTTTTAGATGTATTTTCCCTCAGATTTGATCCAAACTTTTTTAGTTGGACGCTGCGATGCTGGTTGCAAATTGTTTTTTGGAGAGCAATGCGATGTTGTTTGCTGCATGCAAGGACCAAGGCGGCACGACAAAGCAGGCTGCCATCCAAGACTGGGTCACGATTTTTGTTAGAACCGCCTGATGATCCACCCAGGGTCCAACATGGGCCAGGGCTGACAGTCCGTCGCGTCCTTTCCTTTGTTTCTGTGACGGGCTTGATTTGTGAGGCCCATGCCGTGGTATACTCGACGAGGACTCGGCGCTGTACCGAATTAGTACCACATTGGTTGCGGAGAAGAAATCAGACCGATTTATAAACATCACACCGAAATGGTGTGTAAGGCTATCTTTTTATCCTTTTGTCTCTCTTATGTCACGGGTAGAAAAGCTCCCAAAAAATCAGGCATGCACAATTTTTTTCTTTCTGAAAGACGGTCGCAAGCATTATCACATGTCGAATTAATTTGCTCAAAAACAGTTAAAAGTAGTATTATCACTTGTTGAGTTTTTTTTTCTAAAATTGATGCTTGTCATAAGCTACAACCATTTCGACTACGTTCTCGCTTTTGGAGCAGACTTGTGGTCAAAGGTTGTGGAACACTTTGCACTTGAATTCAAACATAAATCCAAATGATCATGTCCATTTATTAAACCAACTATCTCATCTCACTCACACGCTTTACTTTCCCCTTCTTCCCCAGCTCTCGTCTCCCTACCCTTTGAGAGTCGCCTTCACCCGCTCGGCTCCTCCCCCTTCTCTCCAGTGGCCTCGTAAGCCGGAGATGCAGGGGGAGGGGATGCCGGAGCCCTTCGTAGATAGTGGTATAGTAGTTGTAAGTGTAGTTTTAGGGTTTGTGTTTTCCCATGTGGCGAATGGCGTCATGATGCCAAGATGTTGCATTCTGAGGCCTTTGCGTGTCGTCGGGAGGCTGCTGGCGTTGCTTCTAGGTGGGTCTCCGCGACGGAGACTGTCTCTTACAAATATCTTTGGCTGATCTTCCTCAATAAGCGCGGAGGACCTCTTTATTTTGTTGGCCATATTTCTCGTTCTCATCGCCGAGGTAGAAAGAAGTTACGGGGCACTAAGATCTGATGCTCCTCGGGAAGTTCTAGCCTCAAGCGGAATTCGTCAACAACGACGACCTTACGTCGTTGCTATCCATGGTCGGAGTGGCCACTTCGTGCTGTGTTTGTCACATCTTTTTCTACCTCCCGGTGAGGCATTTGTGCAACTCTGGCGTTCTCTGTTGTTCTCTGCTACCCGTATCCAAGTGGTTATGTCCGCGGCGACGGCGGACGTACCGTCGAGCTGGCCATCTTATTCAGTGCAAAGGGACCCGATTGATTTTCCTGAAATTTAGCTAGGGTTCTTTTGTAAAAGTTGAGGGTTTGGTTGTATATCTTTTTCTTTCTATGTATAATTCCTAATCCACCGATTAATAAATGCAGATCTAAACCAATCGCTCACACATGGAAGGACTGATCGAATTTCGGTTTATTTCTTACAATTAGTTTACCCAGGCCCGTCAAAACCCTATTCCCTCTGTCTCTCTGTCCGGCGGTTCCGGCCGAGCACCCGCGCCGCCATCGCTCCACCTCCGCCTCTCACGGGCGACGCCGCCATCGCCGTTCCCGTTCCGGATCCTTCCTCATCCGCGTCCTCGCAATCGTTCTGAGGTATGACCTTGTTTCCATCCAGCGATTATCGTACCTGAGAAGACAATATTTCTCAAACGCGGACAGAACGCGACTCCCTGTGCGTCCCTCGCGTCGCCTCCTCTGGGCGACCGGGGGGCGAAACCCTAGCTCTCCCCGCCGCCACCCCCTCCTCCCACCTCCCTCCCCTCGTCGCCCCCAGAGGCGGCTGCCGGAGAAGGCCGTGCAGCGCCGGTGAAAGGGGCGGCGGGGTCCTGCGCATCTCGGTTCCCTGCTAGGCAGTATGGAGGAAGGCTGCTCTGCTGGGGACCTCGTCGGCGACGCCGGACTGCTTCGGCTCCTCGACGGCGCCTGGGCCGCTTCTCCGCCGTGCGTGCCTTCTCCTCGACCACCGCTGCGCCAACTTCTCCCTCAGCGTCAGTTCCGTCGGCTGCTTCGTCGTCCTGGTCCTCTTCGCGCAGATCCGGCCATGGGTGGCCGGTTCCGTCGCTCCTCAGGTCACCACGAGTCTCCTTTTGCAGATCTGTTACGGCTGCTGCCTCTGTGCCAGGGCGGCATGGTTTCGCGGCAGTCTGGTCGTGGTGGGGTGTGTGGTCTGCATTTTGCTGCAGGGTGCAGCAGCGTGGTCGGCACCGCCTGGTGGCTGCAGTCTTCGGCGGCAGACAGTCGAGGGCCGTGCTTCAAGAAGGCTGCATGCGGGTGTGGCTCTTGTCTCGCAAGATCCGGTCTTGGTATAAGCATGCGTGGCTGGTGGAGATGGTCGTGGATCTGGCGGATGTGTTTTTCACGGTGGCTGGGCTGGTGGCGCGTCTCCGGGTTCAGTTCCGCCGCCGGCGTGTGGTGCCGATGAGGGAGGCGGTTGTCGTCGGGGATTTGTGCACGCGTGGTCAGGGTGACCCGCAATGCCGATTGTTCCGGAGCAGGTCTCGCGGTTCCCCCTTCTTCAACCCTGTCCGCTTTGCAGCCTTGCTTGACGGCCTGGAATGAGCTCATCTGCGTCTCCTCCTTCCTTCTTTCAGTTTTTCCGTCAGATCCTGGGAGAAGATGATCCATTGATGTGCCTGTCCTCTCGGCTCTTGCCATGGTGGTGGTTTCCACCGTTTGTATATCTTATGTTTGTCGTGCATCTCCAGCCCGTTTCGTGCTTCATTTGTGCCTCCGCCTTCATTGGTGTGTGGCTTGGGGCTGCGTGGTGGCATGGTGTGAGATGGGAGAGGCGGATGGCCCAGGTGAAAGCCTTGCCCAGTTGATCTGGTGCCAATGCCGATGACACCTTGGGTGTCATTCCCCTTCCTGGAGGCGGCGTTGAGGAGCCTTCGCCTACCTCCCATTCTTGGTCTTGTGTTTCTTGGTGAAAACCTTGCCCCTCCTGGGGCGGGCGACGGCGACACTCTGGTGGCGTCACCTCCTTGGAGGCGTTGCTTTAGACCCTCGACCCCCGACGGTTATCCTTGTTCTGTACTTCTGGTGGTTCCCGTGTGCTGTTGGTTAGAGCTCGAGAAGACCTCGTCATGGTGATCCCGGTGAAGGTGGTGGCTTGATCCGGCAACTCTTTTGCTCTTCAGTTGGCAGAGGATGAAGACTCAAGTCTAGGACTTTTCTGTAGTCATCCTCTTTGTTGATTAGGAGTTGTTTTTCTCTCTTGTGCTTCATTTGTAAGCTGGTATCCCCAGCATGTCTGTAATCGTACTCGTGGCCGTGGGCTTTATTAATTTAAAGCTGGGCTCTTTGAGCCTTTTTTCTAAAAAAATTATCGTACCTTAAATCCCACCGGCCTATGTCTGGGCGCACACACGGACCGCCGGTGCAGCGCCCAGATCCGCCCGCCCCTGTGGATCTCCGAATCCGTGCTTAGATCTCGTGTACCCGCCCGCCGATTTTCATCGGGCGAATTAGTTTGTAAATTCCGAAGGTTGTTAATTTCGCTGCACTCTAGGAAATTGTTGCTATACAGTAATAGATTATTCTCAGCTGATGAAAAGCCATATAGACCCCTCACGTCTTGTCTGCTGGTACTGTAGTACAATACCCTTTATGCACAGGGTTCACTTCATTTGAAATTTCTAATCTACTGTTGAGAGTTTTGTCAATTAAAATTGACCTGAAAAATTGGGATGCCCTCTTGAGCTGTTTTTTGATGATTGCATACATACTGTCTTCTGTAGAACTGGGTGGACATAAGCGAGACTATTGACTCATCATTCTTCAAAGGTCTGGGTCATACTCGTCGGCCATCATGCAGGTCAGTAATCCCTGTCAAATCTTTCTGTGTTGCTTATTCTGCCCAAAATATTCAATTTGCATTTTACACAGAGAAATAGGATTTATGTGAAAAAATGTACCACAAAGCATCTAGCTATTTAGTATTTAATTAATGGATGAGCCTATAGGATTTTCTTACCCTGGAAATATTTCTCGTGCAAGACAGCTTACTTTCCGCGTAGTCGATATCTTGGTCTATTACATTTGGTTGATTTATTCTTGTCTGTTAACTGAATTGATATAGTGATTAACTTGAACTAAAAACTTGTACTAGATGTTCTTAATGAACATTTGTTGTTGGATTTACCTTTTTGTTTTGGTCTTGGTGGTTAGGCCCGAGAAGTTACTTTAGCCGTTTAGCGGCTGTGTCCTCCTATTGTTATTTTGGACTGCACTATGATGATGTTCATTCATTCAATTTGCTTATTCTGATGAATTACTGTACATATCACCAGATTTCGGAGTGTTCTCTTGTCTTCTCGTTGCTTGTAGCAGCTTAAGTCTTTTTACATTTTGACTGGAATGATTTTAGTTCTGACACGATTCACTATGTTGAAGGCTAGCGACAGGTTCAACATCAATTCTCAACTTGAGCATCTTCAAGCCAAATATGTCGGAACAGGGCATGCTGACCTCACCAGATTGTAAGTATCTCATATTTGTGTTAAAATGTAACGGTGCACTAGCTGTTCAGATTTTCTGTAGTTGGCAAGGGCTGGTATGGTAATAACCATTAACATTTTCTTGTACTACAGTGAATGGGCTGTGAATATCCAAAGAGACAGCTATGCATCTTATGTTGGACACTATCCAATGTTGTCATATTTTGCCATTGCTGAGAATGAATCAATTGGAAGGGAGCGTTATGAATTTATGCAGGTATGTGACTGGAATTTATCTTAACTAGTCTTCTGAAGTTGCTTATATGTAAACATTGGCCTAAATTATGCTTAGCATCTTTATTGAGTTACGTTACTTGCTTGCATTAGGCTTTCATTGGTGGGATGCTAGTCTTCCTTTGTTATTTAGGTAGTTCCACTGTTCTTGATGGAGCCTTTCTTTGCCTCATAATTGTCCTTTTATTATGTTCATGCACCATGTAAGTGCACACATTGCAAGCTTATTAAATACCATCTCGGTGCTGCAAATTATAGTTGGACAGGGTTTCTGTACTAACAAGCCATAATTCATCATGGACAGAATCGAGCTCAAACTTACTTCTTTCCACACTACCAAAGAATATTTCAGTCAAATGACAGTTTTAGATACTCCCTGTTCATAGATAGATGTGAAATATGCCCCCTGTGAGAACTGGAAGCAAGACACACACTGCACTGTAGATTAAATAGTTTATTCCGGCCCTGAAGCTGATGCAAATCTGGATCCATGCCTAGCAGGCAACATTTTGTTAATTCGGATTTTACTATCTACTGTTAGAAAAGCTTCAGTCTTAAAAGTCTGGTAGGATTGGTATATTCTGTGGTATGCACTATGAGAAGGTGATCCAAGCTAGCTACCTGATATCAGGATTTATCTCCCCTATTTTATTGTGCTCAGAATTGAAGAAAAAATGTGAACCTGTCCTCAAGATTTTCTGTCTGAGCCCCCATACTATGTTTGAGTTGCAATTGATCTGTTTTTGTTGCCATGTGATATAGCAAGTTTGCAGTCCTTAGTGTAGTTTTACCACTCTGTATTCCATTTGCATGCTTGTCCACTTTTTTGTACCAATCAGTTCTACCAACGAGGTATTGCAATATTAATTATTGAACCACTGTTTCTGGTTTTGCAGAAAATGCTGCTTCCCTGTGGCCTCCCTCCCGAGAGAGACGAAGACTGAGGAGTCGAGTACTGTAGGCAGGAACTTGTGTTCAGTGGCTGTTACGGAAGTCTAAGACCTATCTGAACATCCTTAGCGCTGTGTACCCTCGTTTTCTTGCCTCCCACTCCATTTATCTTTGAGCATGGTGTGTTAATCTGCTCTCTGCTATCTTGTTTAATTCTCGACGGCCGTGATTATCTTATCTTAGGCTCGTAAAGGCGTAATGTAACTGTGATGTTGTATCTGCGGACAACACACGTGGAGTATTGGATATGCTATGTTCCAGTTTCATTACGATTGTTAGTTTGTACCTGAGTTCATTGTTGTACATTTTACTGTGCGTCTACTCCCTATTCACCCATGCATCAATAAAGTTCTTGGACTTATCAAATCACCTCTTTGATTTTGTGTGAGCAGCTGTCTGTGCTGTTTTGTGTTCGCTGACTTGCACTACAATATACAAAACGAGTATATAGGGAGATGTGATATATTTAGGAAAAACCAGACTCTTATAGTACTCTAATGCAGCCTAATCCTGTCATCCGACCCGGCCAAGTGTCAACACTCGTCGTCGGAACTTTGGTGTTATCTCGGGGTTGACATTCCCGTGCCCCCGTTGTCAGCCTGGCCTTTGGCGTATCACATGAGGGGTATAGTGTGTTTCTATTTCTATACTGTTAGCAATTAGCAATGATGTTATCAGCTAACAGCCTAATATGCGTCAGCATTCATGGAATTGTTACATGCAACTGGGTACACGTGCGACTAAATCTAACCAGTGGTTGATCTGGCTAGGTCTGCCTCGGCCTGGGCTCTCTCAACAATGCAGTTGGAGGATCCAAAGGGCTGAAGACGAAGTGTTGCAAAACTGTACTAGCGTGCAATTTTTTTGACCAGAAATACTCGGTGAAGGAAGATGGCTGAGTTTATAAGGAAACCAAGCCTGAAAACCATATAAAACCTAGTGAAGCTAGGACAGCGGCGCGTGCCAAAGCACAACACATTGAGCTACAAGAACAACTACGACAACAACCCCACAACAACAACAAAATAATGTAAGAGCACCTGGCACTCACCAACAACACAGAGCATGCAAGGACATGCAGAACATAACCAAAACAATGTAAGAGCACCTCGCACCGACCAACAACACAAAGCATGCAGGAAGGACATAACATAACCAATAAGGATTGCCATCCGACAACACCGCCAAAGAGAGAGAGGGAGGGGTGTCAAACGGGAAAACGAGGTGCTCGACGGAAGAAAAAAATTGCATATGCACTCCATGTCGGGGTGCACCTGTGGGGTTGTGACACATGTCAAGCTTATGACCAAGGTCTCCCTCTCTAAGATAGGGGTCCATTGGGTGCGGCTTGCATCTGCGTCACAGTGACCGGTTGTAATTTAGACATTTGAATCGGCTCACCACCCTTGCCGGCTGGTGCACGCTGTGCCCCGTAACAGCTTATAAACAGGTTCCACGTCTCCTCCGTGAGCGATGTGGTACTAAAAGGTTACGCATCGACTCCGTTGATACGAGCCAAACTGAGGCCTCGTAGACCGCCACTCTCGGCCCGTGCTGGCCCAACGAGAACCAGCACATCGACGCTCGTCGTCTACCTCAGGCGCTAATCTCAAAAAGAAAAAGGAAAGGCCTCAGGCGCTGCGTCGCCGGCAGAATCCGCGCACGGCCGTGAGGAGTGGCTGGTCCTCAACAGAGCAGCACGCAGTGGCAGCGCTGCAGTCGTCGGCCGGACTCGTCGTTTGTGCGCCATGAACACCTTGTTTTGGAAGAGACGGCCCACCGCAAGCACCGCCGGCTCGTGCGTCTTGCCCACCGCCGGCGAGATCGAGCCCCTCCGACGACGGAATGGGTGCTTCCTTCTGCTCCAGAGAAAACCTGCCACGAATTTGTGCGTAACCTAGCTATCTCCTGATGGGAATCGCCGAATCGGGCCGGCCGTGCGGCGCCGCTGCCGGCTCGAGCTCGCGCTCTCTCGCGCGTTTCTGAGACTCTGAGGTACACGACGTGTTATTTCCTACATGGGCTTGCTGTGACGGCTTTAACTCGGCCCGTATGAAGGTACACCGTACACGTGAGGAGGCTTTGGCTCGCGTTATTTGTTTTGTACCACATCGCTTGGGTAGAAGATTTCCAAGCGGTTTATATACTGTCTTGGGGGCAAAGCGTTCACCAGCCGGCAAGGGTGGTCAGCCGTTTCAAATCAAATGTACGAATTGATTAACCGATCGCTGTGACGCTTATGCAAGCCGCAACCAATGGGCCCCTATCTTTGAGAGAGAGGTTACCGTGGACATGAGCTTGACATGCGTCACACCCCCCACAGGTGCACTCCGACATGGGGTGCATATGCAATTTTTTTAGAACTTTTGTTTCGGGGCATAGTTGAGTTCCTCCAAGTCAAAGTGTATCAATCGTCGTGCATAGCCTGAGCCACTACACTGCTAGCCGGATCCACAACTAGGCCTTGAATTCGAGCCGGCTCGACTCGGTCGAGTTCGGTTAACTAACGAGTTACTTGAACTCGGCTCGTTCAACTATCGAGTGCAAAAATAATACTCGGCTCGACTCGGTGAACTCGCGATCGCGAGTAGCTCGGTAAAACAGACAAGCGGCGAAGCGTGGAGGCCTTCCCGACGCAGTGCACACCGGAGCTATGACGGACACCAGCGATGCGTACCTACAGGCAGAGGAACTATCCAGCCTCTTCTTCCCCACGGGAGTAAATGACAAAAAACCACCACATTTGGGGGAACTGCGACAAATACAGTCGTTTACCCCAAATCTGGTGGTTTTTTTACACACGGGTGTCACAGTTTCCCCAAATGTGGTGGTTTTTTGTCATTTACTCTCCCCACGGTTCTTCGACTCCAAGCTCGGCGGCTTCTCCATGGCGTGGTGGTCGGCGGAGGATGCCGCCGCGCGGTGGGCGTCTGTCGGGGAGCGAGCGGTGGACAAGGGCGAGTGAGGAGGCGGGCTAGGAGAAGGGCAAGAGGGATGGGGCGGGCGGTGGCCGGCAGGGACAGGGGTGGGCGGTGGCTGACTGGCCGGCAGACGACGAGGCGGAGGTGGACCTAGTGCCCCGCCGCCACTACTCAGCACATAAATCGTGGGTCGTGGCTCTTGGACTTGGGATCGAGGAGGTACGAGTGGAATCCTAGCCTAATCCCTAGCTTGGGCTGGGCTGGGTGGGATGATTTTCTAATTGGGCTGGGCTTTAGTGCTAGAATTCCACCGTATTTTCTGTTTTTAGCGAGCTAAACGAGCTTACCGAGTTACTCGGTAACTCGGCTCAAAAAGCTCGAACTCGATTAGTCAAAAATTTGGAAACTCGGATCGGCTCATTTTATTTCGAGTTCGAGTCGAGCCGAGTCGAGTAGCGAGTTACTCGTTTAGCTCGTGAGTTTCGAGTTTTAATTCCTGCCCTATCCAAAACTAGTGGTGCCGGATCCACCACCACCCATGTCGAGCAGTCAGCCAAAACCCTCCACCGACCGCCACCACCAGAGCCAGCCAGCCAGGTGATCCACCACCGCGGTGCCGAATGGGACAACGTCTGCACCGCACAACCAGCCAAAGACCTCTGCCGGACGAGTGTCGACACCACCCGGGTAGGCATCTTGGACCCTAGCACCGACCAGAAGCCCATTCATGCCGCCCGGAAGAGCGCCTATTAGGACGACCCAAATGAACTCTTGACGAGCCGCCTCGCCGGATGTGAACGTGGAGACCGTCGTGGCTACTCACTACACGGGGGCTTTGCCCTGCGGTAATCAATAGTGGCTGCAAAGGGGGAGATGGCAGGGGAGTGGACAAGGCAAATGGCGGCTAGGTTTAGCCGGCCATGTCGCCCATGCATGAGTCTCATAGTGCAAGCCGGTCATGCAAATACATAGGCCCCTTCCCTTCTGCCGAGTTGTATCCTATTTTATACTAGCAAAATTCCCGTGTGTTGCTACGGGCTAAAATTTATTCTTCGCGTGTAGCTTGTGCCACAAACTTCCTGCTTCAACCGCGCCGTATACAACTCCACCACCGTTCCTACACACCGGTTGCTAGCTCCGCCACCTTTCTCTGATCATTGGTGCCGCTGTCCCCCTTGGTTTTGTGAAATCCTCTAGGATGTTAATTTTTAAAAGGATTGGAGTTGGTTTAATATATTTCTCAAAATAGCTCAATCCTTTTTTTGCTAAGACCCGCATAAAAATATGCTGCTGACGTGAATTTTTTGTCAAACCTACATGGTGATGGAATCATGGAATATCTAATGCTCACCACGCTCTTTATTTCACAGATCTATTTTTCTTTAATTTCTTTTGACTACCAAATAGATATATGTATACAATACTCAACACACATAAAAAATAATGATAATTCATATAACGGACAAAAATATAAAACTAAATCATTAACAATTTAAATATGTTTTGATTTGATCTACTATTGGTCTGAATGTTTATTTTTATTGTAATATTTTTATTAGATAGCCAGCACACAAAAAGCATTGATCTTTCTCTTGTGTACATGATTACCTCAGTACCACATTGAGCTCCATGGTTGTGCTGCAGCGTAGCATTGTGATGCTAAACTCCCCGATTTGGAGGCAGCGACGGTGGGCTGGGACGAATCGGCCGCGTCGAGGTGCATAATCGTGTGAGTGACGGTGTGAGGGTGCGATGCTCGCTGCTGCAGTTGCACCATGGCGCGCCATTGTTTGTGGACCTGCAAATTTGACTGGGTTTCCTTCTTGATCACCTTCGGCCGTGACATGCAGATAATTAAACGAAGAACGGGATGTACGAACACGACGTAGCATGCCGGCCTGAGGCCATCTCTGCCGCGCTGTGGAGGGTCCTCACAAGCGGATCCGAAACAAGCGCGGCCCTCATCCTCTCGCTGCTCGGGTGGAGGCTAGGCGACCACGTTGCGCAGGCTCACGCCGGGAACGCTCTCGCCTCTCGCAGAGTCTCGCCAGTGCCGTCGCGGGGGTATGGGGCATGGGCTGTGGGGAGGTACGCCCGGAGATTCTCGACGGTGGCCGTCAACAGCACCGACCTCCACTCTCCAATGCGCGACCGTGGCCTCTACTCCGCCTCCAGCCCTCCACAGCTGCAGACAATGCTCCTCACAGCGGCCATGGCTCTCGGCCTGGCTTCTCCATCGGCGACGCCCGACACGGTCCTTGGGTCGCATCATCCCGGACGGCGGACGTCGTCGTGCTGCTGGGGCGAACGTCAAAGATGATGGTGCATCTAAAGTCGCTCATGGCGCTGGCGCTCGCCCGGCGGTTCGGTGTCCGGCAATGAACCTTAATCTTGATCACAGCTTCCGGTTATTGGATTACAATACAATGTTTTGGAAACCCACCCGGACATAAGACTCCTACTCCTTACGTTGCCGGTCTATTTTTCCTTTCCTTGCAATCCTGCGTGCTGGGTGTTTCGGTTTTTTACCGATCTTGCGATTGCGATCCCGCGTGCTGGTTTTTTTACCGATCGGTGCGATAGTTGGTCTTTTTACCAATCGTGCGACGTACCACGGTCTAGGACGTACCACGTACCACGGCCACGGTCGTTTACTTATATTATATAGTAGAGATCGATAGCATCATTCGTAAAAGTATATAGAAATATAAAACAATATGGCCATCATGTGATATGGCAAAAGGTCATGCTAATGATTATAGACCGGAGTAAAAAGCCAACAATGTATTTGAAAATAATATTCCGTGCCTTGGATGGACGCCCAAAATTTAGCCTAACTAAGAACAGAAGGCACATGATAGGTTTATCTCCACCGAAACAGAAACCATAAATAAGGCTGTATCAATATCACAATTAGACAACGTTTTTCTTCTTCCAAACAACATCCAGGAGATACGCAGTTAGGGTTTTTGTTCACGAGGAGATACATATATGATCCATCAGGTTCTCTATGAATATTTTGTACTCCCTCCGTTCCAATTTAATTGACTTGCTATTCATCACATGTGGATGTATCTATGCCTGTAACATGTCTAGATACATCCACATTTGATGTATAGCAAGTCAATTAAATTAGAATGGAGGGAGTACGTACGTGACTAGGACTTGCACCCGGGAGCATGTGCTCCCGGTTTTTTCGAAAAAATATAGAAAATTGAAAACTTGTCAAAATATTCCGAAAAAAATCATGCACGTACCTGAGCATGTCACGCACCATCGTGTCAAATTTGGCGATGAAGCGACTTCGTGGCCGCCCTGTGCAAAAATGACAAATCACAGATCTGAAAATTCAAAATTTTGGATGCTATTTTCTGTCAGAATTTTGTCATTTTGCACAGGGCGGCCGCGATGTCGTTTCGTCGCCAAATTTGACACGATGGTGCGTGACATGCTCAGGTACGTGCATGATTTATTTCGGAATATTTTGACAAGTTTTCAATTTTATATATTTTTTCGAAAAAACCGGGAGCACATGCTCCCGGGTGCACTTTGGAGTTTCCGTGCGGGCACCGTTTCCTATGTAAGGCTGTGAACATCGTCGTATATCAAAACAGTACTCGAGCAGCCGCGGATCGAGAAGCTAGTCTGAGATCGACGCGGCCATGGCGCCTAGCAATCTCCCGGAGATCCATCCGGCCACGCCGCCGCACATGCCTCGCAAACTGGTGTCGGAAATCCTGGTCCGGCTGCCCATCGGGCTGCTGCAGCCGTTCAGGCGTGTCTGCAAGGCGTGGCGCAACATCATCTCCGGTGACCCGTCTTTCGCCCGCGCTCACCTTCGTCACCAGCGGCGCAAGGACCCGTGGGTGCTCATCGCGCCGGAGATCAGGTCCAAAGCCTGTGATAACAGAGGTCGTTGCTCCGCGTACGCCGGTTGGTACCGGTGTAAGGATGGCCAGAGCGACTTAGTGTACGCCCCGACTCACCGTGGTTGATGTCGAAAGGAGAACTGTGGCACAAGTTCACTCATTGTGACGGCCTGGTGCTGGTGCCCGCAGAGACCACGGTGCGCGTGCTCAACCCGGCCACACATCGCGTTCTAGAGCTGCCTTTGGGCCCTTGTAGGGAGGTGCTGTCTGAACTAGGTTACTTATGCAGACTCCAGACATTTGGCCTTGGCCACGACCCTCGCTCCGACACCTACAAGGTTGTTCGTCTCTTTCACCGATCTCTGGACGTGCACACAAAGAGAAGTAGCCTCGGGGTGGAGGTTTTCACCATTGGAATAGACCGGCATTGGCGGCAGACAGCGGCACAACCTCCGTACCCCACCATTGCCGGATGTACGGCAACTTACTGTAACGGCTTCTTTTTCTGGATTATCGACTATCGGTGGGTTCACGAGGATGACAATGAAGCCACACGGGGTTTGGTATGCTTTAGCTTGGAGGACGAATCGTTCAAGGTCATGACTACACCTATGAGGATCGACTCGACATGCATCTTAGCCGAGCTGTCCGGGGAGCTATGAGTGGCTTATCCGGGACCTGGCGAGCGGCTACTTGAGATGTGGATTTGCGGCGACTTTGTGAGCGGTGCCAGTCCGCCACAGTGGTATAGGCGTGACATCGACAACGACTTGATTTTTTATTTTTTATAGATAAAGAGTGTATATTAATATCGCGGAGATACAAATTACACCCAGCCTCTGCAACAACGCAATAACCGAAGTTACTACGGATGCACAGCCGAAAGACAATAAGAAGAAGAAATAAAAAAGAAAAGTCCCGCTACAGAGTTACAGTCATTCAAGCAGCCGCACAACCACCACCAAAACAACACCTGATGCCCAAGTCTTCAAAAGCAACGCCTTCAAAAAGAACAGTGCCAGGCCCAACCAATTAAGGCCAGACCTTGGGTTTTCACCCTGAAGATAGTCCTCACACTCAAAACAATGTCTTCAGCAAGACCACTGTCAGGCACAACCAATTAAGGCCAGACCTTGGATTTTCACCCTGAAAGGTAGGACTTTGGACTTCACGTATGTTGTCGCCCCCACTTACATGCCGCTACTCCAAGTCATGAAACACCAAGCCAATTCCTCATCGCGAGAAAGATTCGAACCACCATTGCTAGCCTCACATCTCGACTGACATGACCTTCTCCGCCAGCACCATGGAACGAGAACATGTCCCATGATATTAACAGCCAGCAGAGCTTCGAAGCGCTCCCTCTGAAACCAAACGGCCAGAGTAAAACATGGGTGCGCACGACTGAATCCCACCCGATCCAGCAATCTCCAGGCATGAATCGCCCAGTGGAGTTGCCGGCGGAGCCTTCCGGAACTCGTCACTTCAGCCAAATCAACGAGAGCACGCATCCAGTAGATCATCGTCTTCGCGCGGGAGAAACCCTAGGACTGCCACCTTTATTCAAAGCCAAGCCAGCAACCCCCACGCTGCCGGCCGGCTCCCGGCGATCGGATCGAGCGAGACAAAGCGGTGGAGGGGCACAAAGAAAGACCACGTCGGTGTGGGAAGATCCTGACGACCGCTGCCGCCAGGAACCACCACCACGGGATCCGGCCGTCAGGGCTCAGAAGGGCCCAGATCAGGCCCTCGTCGCCGCCTCAGGCCGCAGCACCGCCGGCAGGTCCTCCCGTGCCGCCTCCAAGAACTCAGACGCGCAGGAGCGCGCCGCCTGCTCCTCCTCAGCGCCTCCCAGCCCCATGCCCGCCCGTAGACGTCTCTCCCTGCGCGAGGGAAGCCCGTCGGGGCACGCCATCCACACCCGCCGCCAAGGACGACCGGACGCGCCCGCCATCGCCGGCGCCGCCAGCGGCAGCGGCCAGGGGAGAGCTGCGGCGGCGCTCTGTTTGGCTAGGGTTGGAGGCCCTCCGGAGCTGCCCGCGCGAGCAGCCCGGGAGGGATTCGGAGGGGTGGGGGTGGAGCGCCGGCGGCGGGACTCGGGTGGCGGCGGGGCTAGGTCAGATCTTGACAACGATGACTTGATGTTTCCCTACGAACTAAGACGAACTAAGTCCTCTTCCATTGGCCGCATTTCGCGACGGGGGCATATTTGTATGTGCGGGGAGCAATCATCTCTTCCGCTATGAGGCCCAAACTGGGAAATGTGAAGATTGGGTTCAAATGGAAGACTTGAGGTTTCAAGACCCTGCCGAAGACAAAGGAACCTTTATTGTTGAACGTGTATTTCGTTTTGATGTAATCCCCTACATCCCAAGCCTTGTTCCCATCTAGCCTAGTTAGTAAACGAAAAGGTACAATTGCTATTTTTCTGACGTTGAATGTATCACAGACAATTTTTCAGCTAACACCTTGCTATTTTCAAATACACCGACAATTGGTTATCAGATTTGTAGTGGTACTTCAATAATCCCAGTACAGAACTATCATAATTTACATTGACTCTGATACCGAATAACATGCTACCTTTCTCATTCGCTTAATAGAAGCAAAGAATAATACTAGTATCTTTCTTCTAGGACCTATAACATACTACCGTCGATTTGTAAACTTTTAGGAACATGCACTAGCCATGGTTTTGGTGTCTGTTACCACATTCCTGTTAGACAAGAAAAAAAATGTAAGGAGACCCTTCTCAGTTAGCGCCTGATGCTCTCTTCTCTCACGATGTACGATTTCTCACTAATTTCCTGAAGTGTGAAGTGCACCAAAATCATCACCAGCTGGTAGTACTGTTAATTACATATTCACTAGCCTTGATTCAAAACGGCGCTACCGGTGGGCACACAGAATAGTAGACCACAATTCAACCGGCACCTCCCCACGACGGATAGTTCAGTTATCGTGGCGTGCATAGCAAACGAATACTTACCCGAGCTTCAACCTGCAAATGCCCGCACACGACTTTCCACTTAAGAGCACCCTCAGCATCCATGAGCTTAATATTGGAAACTTGTTCTGATATTAAATAGTGTAGATGATCATATCAGCACGCAGTAGAAGGGTTACGAGGGGTCATCAAACAACAAACTTCATTAACCAATTAATATCTACTTCTTGTGTACGTGTACTAATAAATCAGTTTGAAAATAAAACAACAGTTTGGTCGGGTACGCATGCTACTTTTATTATTTTGTTCTAGGTTTACTTATTTCGTTGGAAATGCAATCACATGCTCCCATCTTTGAGAATACCGTTCACCATGATTGATGCAATCACAGTTAACATGTTCTCACCAAAATGAAGAAAACTGCAGAGGCTTACCATGGAGAGTCGGATCTACCAAGGATGCTGGTAGGATTGCTGGACTGGAGGCGATGAGGAATATCAATGAGCCCACTGCCGCTGCTCTGTCATATGGAATGAACAACAAGGAGGTCCTGATTGTCGTATTAACCGGAACACTATGATCCCAAGAAGAGTCGGACCTTCTCCACTGCTGTAGATAACCAGAAGTTAACCAATGAGTTTAACTAACCAAAAATAGAAGTCAGAGGAACCTATAAATGTAGCTAGCTGAAAGAAACATGGAAATTAAATATAAAGTATGTGAAATTTTTCCTAAGTGGACTCACTTGTACTCCTACATGTAGCCACTTTATACATGATACATCCTTCAAATATTTGTTTTATTAAATGTAAACCATCATGAAAATTCAGAGGGGGGATGGGATCGAGGGAGCAGGAGCAGCTGCTGACCTTTTCGCCGCATCAACTAGTCGGTGCGATTGGACTCATCGGTCGTACGCGTTGCGGTGAAAGTGGCGATCCACAGCAACGACGAAAAACTCGAGCATCTTGCCCACCACCGGCGAGATTGAGAACCCCTCCGACGACGGAACCGGCGGCTGCCTGCTCCGTTGAGGACCAGCCACGAGTTGGCGGGAATCCCTAGCTAGCTTCTGACGGAAATTGGCCCGGCGGACGGCCGTGCGCGCACCCTGCCGGCGACACACGCCCCGCGCCTGAGGTAGACGACGAGCCTCCATGGGCTGGCGCTTGTTGGGCCAGAATGGGCCGGGTCCGGCGGCCGAGGATTTCGCGCTGTAATGTGTTTTCTTTTTAGTACCACCTCGCTTAACAAGGAGACATCGAGGCGATTTATATACTGGATCTCAGGCAGAGCGTTCACCAGCCGGCAAGGGTGGTCAGCACATCTCAAATGGTTATAACGACTGATTTCGTGATCCAGAGGCTATGTTAGCGTTCAGGTTCCTTGACGAAAGTTCTAAGGATTATAACCTGATGTAAGTCCGACTTGCTCTTGGGTCACGGCACATGAAGCACACCGACATGGTAGTGCGAGCTATTTTTTTAATTGCCTTTCCATGAATCAGAATTTAGAACTCATCAAGTTTTCATGTAAGGGGGAACATGTTATTTGTAGGGAATGCTCATTGTAGCTACTCCATCATGCAATGTTCACTCAAAAAATGTCAGGCAATGTTGTACACTAGTACTATTGACAACCATTCTTTGTTAGCTGAAGGCGGAAACCTGCTGAATACTGAAAACCCGGATGGACACGGAGCAGCACTAAGACGCGATGAAGCAACGCGAAGAAGACATGAACAATGCAATAGGCGTTGTTGTTAGATGAAGGCTAGGAGAGGAAGCTGACACGTGCCCGAAAACCAAGATAGAGTTGAGACCGACTCGGAGGCAACGCGGGATGCATCTCGACACGACCATGAATACGGAAGCAAGATGGACAACTAGATCCTTATTTGGCATGGCGAAGAGGCAACCTAGTTTAGAGTAGGAGTTGTATTCCTCCCGACATGTGAACACGTTGATCGTGATTTGCATGGAAAGATCAGTCAATGTAGCATGAATACGCTGGCAACATGGACACTTGGGTCCTGGTTTGGCATGACGAAAAGGCTCAACCTTGTTTAGAGTAGGGGCTGTATTCATTTCTAATATCTAACACGTTGAACGAGTTGCACTAGAAGAACAACCATCCTATATTCCTATACGATGTAAGGGCGACTGTAAACTAAGCACACATCCATCGAAACTATCGATGCATCTACTGTTACCATATACCTTTGTCCCTACTTGTATAGTTGTATTCATCAGTGAATCCATTTATAAAAGTTCACTCCTTGATCGACAATCGAGTTTGGAGACGAGTGAATCGATTGATCTCAGCCCATAGTTGCGGCAAAGCCCTAACGAGATCCGGCCCGTGGGAGTCTACCGGTAGGTTGTGGTGCATCTACCCTATTTTTAGGGTACATGAGAACGTGTTCTATGTAGACGCGAACGGGTACATTTTGTCACGGCTTCAGCACTTTTGTTCAGGAACTTATCCTGTTATCCAAGCAAATCCAGGCAGCTTGCACGCTTCCAGAGCAGCTCTACCTTTTTATTTTCTGTTGTGCTTATAAATCGAAGGTATGATTCTCCTGGCTTGTTGGTCAGTATGGGCCGGGGCTGGCGCCTATTGGGCTTTTAATTTGTTGCCGTCTCGACGTACACTTGAGGTGGGCAGGATGTCAGACCGTAATGGGGATATTTTTTGTACCACATCGCTTAACAAATAGACATCGAGGCGATTTATAAACTGGTTTCCAGGCAGACTTTCACCAACCGGCAAGGGTTGGTAAGCAAATCTCAATTAGTTACAACAACTGATATGATTATCGTGATCCATTGGCATGTCAGCATTCAAGTTTACTTGATGTAAATCTGGCATGTTGATTGGGTCACAACACTAAAGCACCCCGACATGGAGTGTATGCACTTTTTGTTTAATCTAGAGCGCTAACTCTGCATCGCCTCTATGCGGTGGTGCTCGGGGACGTGTATTTTTGGGACATCACATGTAGGCTGTAGCTACTGCTTTGATCCCGAGATTTTTGAGGCCATATTTGTACACTGATACAATTATGTAATGAGAACGTACCCAGGGTCCTCAAACACCTGGGTACTCCCGATATTTTCGCTTGATTTGGCTCATCTAAACGTTACACAAAATTGTTGAAGAAAATTCACAACATTTATACTACATGAATCATTGTATTATAAATTCTAATCCAAACTTCATTTGTAGATGTAAGGCAATTTGGCGTCCACCGCTAATGGCTCGAATTTACAGCCCAAAATTGGATATACTATTTATAATTTTTGTTTTGTTTTGTGCTATATGTATTAAAAATAGATTCATATTTTTGTGGCATGATTGATATTTCTTTTATCCATGCGATACTTTTTTCTTGTAATTTCTAGCTTCAGATTTAAATTTCTTCTCCAAAGTGACAAAGGAATTCTAGTCCTAGTTATGAGCGTATGAACCAGCCTATTTCCAACATACTGGAACACTAACAATCACCACAACGATTGCATTACCAAAGAAGGCTCGGTCAAGGTTTCTGAGCAAAATGAATGGGAAGTTGAATCTACTATCAAGGTAATATATTTGGTGCGATCAAGTTCATAAATTCAATTGTGTAATTATTCAGCAAGTCATTCTTGACAGAGTCAAACCTATGGTATACATTTTTTTCGCTGCAAACATGGAAATAATCTTCACATCATCAACATTAACTTTGACCCACCCCATATCAAGTTTCTTCCACCTTTCAATTCCAACGTTGTCAGGGTCCTGAGCTTTCTTTTCATTTTGGTTGCCTACTGGTCATTTCCCTTTCCTATCAATGATAGCACCGCCGGTTTTGATAAGCTGCAAATAGTCAAACATACATTGTAAGAACCTGGTAGAGTGAGTGATACTAGTATCCCTTTTTCAAAAAATGCAGTCATTCCGGTGGTGCCAAGCCCTCCACCACAACAGCATTATTTTCAATTTCACATGATTCATACAGTCAAGGAGGATTAGAGTCCAATCACGCAACGCACGGGTATTATCTAGTATTTTAAAAGGTAGAGAACCAGATTCACATCCAAAGATATGCTTATACCGATCTTCTACCTCTTTAGCCTTACCAAAACAATATATCTCGCTCTTGTGATAAGTTATCTTAAGACCTGATGTTCAAAGATACATAAAATTAACTTCTCATATTTACTGCTTTTGTTAAATCGTGTTCCATCAATAAGATAGTAAAATAGCGACTCCTCACTACTAGGAAATAGCCTATCTGTGGCGCACCACTTTTGGCTTTCTGTGGCGCATGGTGGGTGCGCCACAGATATCTCGCCACTAAATTTTAATTCTGTGGCGCACGGCCCAGATGCGCCACAGAAAAACCAAGATTCTGTGGCGCACCCACCATCATGCGCCACAGAATTGTTATTTTGATTTTTTTTTAAAGGCGGCCAGATCTAGATCTGGATCTGGCGCCGCCGAAATTTCGTCGGAGGCCGTGGTGCCCGTGGCCATGGCCGTAGGTGGCTTGGTCAGAAGTGGGTGGAGGAGGGGTCGCCGGAGGTGGGTGGGTGGAGGATGGGGGTCGTCGGAGGTGGGTGGGTGGAGGATGGGGGTCGCCGGAGATGGTGGAGGAGGAGGAGGTTGTCGCCGGAGGTGGTGAGGAGTAGGATGTCGCCGGAGGTGGTGGAGGAGGAGGAGGTTGTCGCCGGAGGTGGTGGAGGAGGGGGTCACCGAGGTGGTGGAGGAGGAGGAGGTCGCCGGAGGTGGTGGAGGAGGAGGAGATCGTCGGAGGTGGTGGTGGAGGATTTCGCCGGAGGTGGTGGTGGAGGATGTCGCCAGAGGTGAGATGAGAAGGAGGAGGGAGGAGAAGGGGAGAGGAGAAGTGGAGAAGAAGGGGAGAGGAGAAGTGGAGGAAAAGGTGAGAGGAGGAGGAAATGAGAGGATAGAAGGAGAGAAGGAGAAAAGAGAGGGATAAGGGAGGCGCCGGCGTGATTCAAAATTCGAATCCTGCCCAACAATTTTGCGGCGCACCAGCTGCCATGCGCCACAGAAGTATTTTTTGATTTTTTTTTGATTTTGTAGAAAAAAATCTTTGTTTTAAAATAACTTTTTTCCTTTTGAAATTTCGATGATCTGAGAAAAGTTCACCGGGTAAACCCGGGTGAAATCGAGCTCCAATTTTTCTCTAGTTTTTTTTGACATATTAAACGCATTTTTTCGACGTCGTATGCAAAAGTTATGGCCGTTCTAAAATTTTTCTTCAGATTTTTGCAAAAAAAGTCAAAATTCATATTTCAAAACTTCTATACCAACTAGACACTAAAACCTAACTATATCTCAAAGGATTTTATTTTTTGAAGATTTTATCATTTTCTTTTCTTGTTTGCAAAACTGAAAAGACGATCGGGGGGGGGGGGGGGGGGGGGGGGGGGTGGGGGTGGGATCTGATATCAAAAAATTCTGTGGCGCATGGGACCCCATGCGTCACAGAAAGTACCATTTCTATGGCGCATGTGACCTGATGCGCCACAGAAATAGCTCTTTTCTGTGGCGCATGTGACCCCATGCGCCACATAAAGCTACATTTCTGTGGCGCATATGCCACCATGTGCCACTGAATAAGTCCAGAAAGTTGAGATCCAATCATTGGTGGCGGGCCCCACCATATTTCTGTGGCGCATCCGACCCCATGCGCCACAGAATGCTGTCATTCAGTGGCGCATTGGCAAAAGATGCGCCACAGAAAGGACCAGAATTCTATGGCGCACCAGTTGCCATGCGCCACTGAATATATTCTGTGGCGCATGGCAATATTGGTGCGCCACAGAAAGTGATTCCACCTATAGGCGTTTTTCTAGTAGTGCCTCCTTCAACGAGATGAGGAATGAAACCTCCAACTGGCCCATCCTCCTTCGCCCTTGCGTTGAGAATGGCTAACATGTCAGAAACAATATTGAAGAGCATCAGAGACAACGGATCTCCTTGTCTTAGCCCTTTTTTGGTTTGAAAATAATGACCTATCTCATCATTTACACGAATGCCAACACTTTCTCTCTGAGAAAAATGCCTAATCCAATTGCACCGTTGTTATGCTCACACGCAATATAATCTAAGTAACTGACATGAATGTTAGATAATCATATAACTCAATTCTCAACTCATAAAACGCAAAAAATATGCTACATCTAAATTATTCATGCGCACATCATGTGTTATGCTTGGAAACCTGTAGGGTCACACTAGACAGTGCGCAGTGGTGGCGCATTACGGCATAATTTTGCATCAATGTTTATTTCCAAAGAGCTACATAGACCGTTTGATCAAGTTGTTTGGAAGAGTGGGATTATTTACTCTCCGGTTATATATTTTTGACCATGGAGAATTTGAGATGGAGGACCCAGGGTAGAAAATACATTCGAAATAGAGATGTCTTACATCGCAAGACATTACGTCGACTCGTGAACGTAGCCAATTATATAACTTAATTCTCAACTCATGAAATACAAACATCAGACGTTTATTAATATCTAAAGTATTATTCAACGGGTGTTTCGAGACACACACCATGGATTTTCACTAGTAGGAAAAAGCTTATACGTGAAATGCTATTAGTGACGCACTAGCTTACCCATGCGCCACTGATATTCTCTCTCCTCGTTTTGGAGATTTGGCAGAATATATCAGTGGCGCACGAAATTTCCGCCACTGGTAAGTTCCCCCAGATCCAACAAATTCCCGACGTGAGGAGAGAGATTATCTGTGGCGCACAGATAAACATATGCGCACAGATAAAAAAAGAGAAGGAGGAGAGAGACCTCCACCGACGGATGCACCCACCACGCACACAGGTCAACGCACGCACACAACCTCTCATCTCCTCTCTCTTATCCAAATTCCCTCTCTCTCTCTCTCGTCAAGCACGCACCACGCCGCCGCCGGCCATCCTCGCCTCGACGCCGGGGGCCGGGGCGGGGCCGTCCGCCTGCCGCCAACGACGGCCGCCCCGCCGCGCGTGGCCTTCGACCGTGCCATGGTCGGCCTTCGAGAGCGCCGCCACCAAGATGGCGCCCCCGCCACCCAAGCCTCCCCTCCCCGCGCGCCCTTCCCTCTCCATCCCCGTCCCCGGCCGCGTCCCTCTCCATCCCCGGCGCCAAGTGGGGCGCCGTCCACGTCGTCAACCACGGCGTGGCTCGGGGCTGCTCGACGCGATGCGGGGCGCGGGGCTTGCCTTCTTCCGCGCGCCCATGGCCTAGAAGCTCCTGTTCGGATGCGACCCGGCCAGGGGCGCCGCCGCCGAGGGGTACGACAGCCGCATGCTCGCCAACGACGACTCCACCGCGCAGATGCAGGCCTGCTTCGACTCCACCGCGCCGCTCTGCCGCCACATCGCGGGCAAGCCGGCCGGCTTCTTCATCAGCACCAGCACCCAGTGCGGCGGCCAAGAAACCACCGTGTAAGTCCTCCCTGGATTATTGTGCGTTTTGCCATTGTTCGTGAACAATCGAGTCCAACCAGATCCCTTGCCCTGTCTTCAGTAGTGTTTGACATAGTACACATGAAACTGAGAAAAAATTGCAAAATTGTACCCCCTTCCTTGCAAAATGAAGGGCATATTTAGATTAAGACAAATAATTATTGACTTGTGTTATCTTGTTAAATTGTTCTAATTTTTTGATGGAACCAAAGAAAAGAAGATAAATTCTTAGCTCAATGCATATCAGGTTATATCAGGATAAAATCCTTTGTTTATATCTTGTTAACTGAAATAATGTACCAATTATTGACTAAACGGTATGCATTGCTTAATTTTATAATATCTTCAAGAAGCTGAAGTAGGAATAGCTTTTGTGATATTTTGGTTGTCTGAGAATTTTAAGAAGTAGAAATTAGACAAGCTTGGCATTTTTTATCATTTCCATATTGTATAAGATTAAATAATCACTAGGGGACTGAGAACAGATGTTACTTTGCAGCCTATGTTTCTGTCACAAGCTATTTTTCAAGTTGTAGGAAATAAAATTAGTAACATGTGCACAACTGCACACTTCAATTTATACATCAGTAGCAACTGCTCACATAGTTGATCAGCTATTTAGTTAAACTTGTCGAGCCATAGTAAGTCGGAAAACCATGATTAATTTAAACAAACTAGCACTACACCATGTCTGTTCAACATATGGTATCCATATTATGCTGATTCCTATGGTGCCATGTTTGCTTCATTATTGGGGAGAGAATTATATGAAAGATTGATTTATATACCATCTGATCTTATATTCTGTTTTGGGCTGCTAAAACCATATGATTTCTTCTTCGTTTCAAAATATCAGTTTGTAGTGGTCACAGCATGTGCGCCATCTCAATAGAAAACTCTAGTTAATTGTTTCTCTGGTAAACTCTTCCTGCTTCATGGAACTTTAGAGTCCACAACTCTTGTATAGATAGAAGAGGACCGTAACATTGAAATACCAGGCTGAGATCCTACTCAGAAAGCTACACGCTAGTCTGATCTGTGGCATTTTATTTTTATTTTTCAGGTTTATACAGAAAACCAAACCGTCATGAACCTTTAGGATGTAATGGAAGGTAGTAAGAAAGGCTCATTCAGTGTCATGCTTCAAATATGTTAATATCAATAATAATTGCTCATTTGTTTCAAGCTAATAAATGATTCTTCCTTTATGGTATATGCCTTTTGATTTTCAAACAACACTACCGTTCCATGCAAACATTGGATAAGAACTGATATTGAAGGAACATAAGTGGATTTAACACCAAGGCTCCCAACTATGAAGAATAGTGTAAGGTAATTTACTAAATTGATCATCTCACAAAGGGGCACATGTTCCATTTTGTGTGATAAATTCCGAGTTTCTTTTGCATGACAGCGACAACATTGACAAAGGGGCTGCGGGACCGACGACATCGACAAGGGGCTGCGGGAGTGGCGACATCGACAGGGGGCTGCGGCGATGGTGATGACAACGACATCGACAAAGGGCAGCGGCAGCGACGACGGCAACACCGACATGAGGTTGCGGTGGCGACGATGGCCGTGTTGTGTTGGACTTGTTGATTTCAACAAAGTATATAATACTAAATACATGAACTGTATGTATAAATTTGGATGTATGGATGAAACATATGTGTGTACTACTAATTGTATATATCAAATAAATAAAATTTGTTGGTTCCAGATTTGTGATTTATTCTATATTTGAATACATTTCGATTTTAGAATTGCGGTTTAATATCAATTTGGATTTTATTTTTTATTCCATAAATTGATATTAGTGGCGCACATATTTAATGAGTGCGCCACTGGTATAGCTACATGTATTGACCTTACCAGTGCCGTACCATTTTCTCTGCGCGCCACTGGTAAGTTGGGTTACCTGTGGCGCACGGCTCGTGCGCCACAGATACCACTTACCAGTGGCGCAAGTTTAGTGGCGCACCACCGTGCGCCACAGATAAGCAAATTTGGTGCGCCACTGGTAGGCTTTTTCCGACTCATTAATCTAGGAAAGACACCAAGAACATTGTCTATAGATTTGCCTTGGAGGGATCAGTACATGACTGCACCACCTAACTAGACAAGGTTCTTGTCGACCAACTGGTCTCCTTCCTTAGATATTGTAGATGCACTCACATGACGAGGAACCGTAATTGTTTTGTACCACATCGCTTAGGGAGAAGATTTCGAATCGGTTTATATACTGCCTTGGGGCAAAGCGTTCACCAGCCGGCAAGGGTGGTCAGCCGTTTCAAATGGTATAAATTAAAAACCGGTCACTGTGACGCAGATGCAAGCCGCAGCCAAAGGGCCCCTATCTTTGAGAGGGAGATTACCATGGCCATAAGCTTGACATGTGTCACACCTCCATGTACAGGTGTCGCACTCCGACATGGGGTGCGTATGCAATTTTTTTTTGTTTAAAAGCCTAAAAGTCATGCTGGTGGCTATAAACTTCTCCTCGCCATCAGAGCATCAACTGGGCACACAACAATATTTCAGCGGTTTGAAGGTTCTCTGCTAAATTCCTTTGCAGATGTCCCGCAGGGTGAGGAAAGCAAACTGCATAAATTCTCCTGACTACTCATATGAGTAATTGTAGCTCTGACAGTTAAATCAATAAAGCTCTTGATTTGCAAAACAAAAAACTAGATGCATCAGGGAGGAACTAAAAACAATTGCAACTGAAGAAGAGTATCAAGGACTTTGTTTACAAAAGAAATGAAGCATGGAAAGTCAGATGTATAAAATTCGCACCTGGTAGCCAACAGAGATCGTTGACAACCATTAGTTAGTAGTTATAGATATTCCAATCAGTGGCGATTCTATAACTAATTTGGAGGGTGGGCTCAAATAACAGATCACTCAACAAAAATGACGTTGAGAGTAATCCAGCATCACTCGAAAGAGTATTGGACGTAGGTGTATAAAAGTGAGGCAAATCAAATGGATTTTGTCACTCGATGAGAGATCGTTTCTTCATCTGCAAATTTTTGGACAAAAATGCCAAACCAATAACCAATTAATAGATTACTCAATATAAATGACTAATGAGTCAATTGTTTTAGCTGACTTTAGGCTGGCAAACTATCCAATCAGGCGTTGGCTGGTTCAATGATTTATACCTTCTGAGTTGGGCGTTGGCTACAACCAAGCAATCGATGAAGCGATTCCGGCCGATCCTTCACCAGCGCCTGTGTGCATATCAACTGATCAACAAATCGCAACTTCCGCCGCCGCACCGTGCATCATGGCTGAAGAACTATCGAGAGAGTTTGGCTGTTGCAGGGTTTTTTTAAAGATGATTTTATCTGCTGGAGGTAACTGGTCCTTCTGTAGTTCTGTGGTTCTCTCCCTACGTATCCATCTTGGGCAGGATCAATAGCACTAATGGGTCAAACGCATGGTAAAAGCCCATCTAGGAAAGCCAACTAAAAACGCTTCGCTGCTTCCCTGTTTCGTTTCTGCATATTCCTGACGAGAACGCACGAACTGTAGCCAACAGAAAGCTCCAATCAATGGCTAAATGACCAGAGCATGCATATTTGCTAATCTTTTTGCAAAAATGGAGGGTAGGCTCGAGCCTCACGAAGCCTACCTGGTAAAATCGCCCCTGATTCCAATCTTTCTCAATTGCAAGAAGTTCCATTCTCATAACTTGTCACGGTCGATGAAAGGAAATATATTAGCAAACAGTTGGGTCTAAGCATACCATGCACCGACTGATAAATGTACATCGCGTGGATCAACAAATCTAGGCACCATCCATAATCCCCGATCGATATAGGCTACTGCTTCCATACTAAATTTCTATACCATTTAATATGACCAACCATTAGATCAGAGCCATTCCAAGGAGTTGAATTCAGTCGATCGGATTCTCCTTGGAAAGCTATATGATCAGATTAGCTAGAAGGAGATGGTGCACGAGCCATCGTTGCCGCTGAGTCTAGGTGAGAAGCCTTGGGACATTCAACCTTGCACTCATGGACTGTTTCATAGCATTCATCTTTTAGTAAACAGCAGTAGTAGCAAGTCGGCAGGCCTTCGCAGAAGTGACCACGGACACACATTCCGTTAGGTAAACTGACCTTAGCGCTTTCCACGCCTTCCAACATTCTGCCTGTGGAACAGAAAAAACAATTAACATTCTTATTAGTCTCTGTTTGTGAAGAAACAAACTGCTTGATTATGGCAGATTAGTATTGGATAGAAAAGTCTGAAGCATGCAGGTTCGAACGGGAGTTCATCTGCAACTTACATTGCGTATGGGTAGCAAAGAACGCGAGAAGAAGCAGCACAGAGAGCACGAATGGTGTATGGAAGAAGCGGTTCCTGTACTTGTCCATGGAGAAATTGCTATGCAGTTCCTCGTCTATAGCAGAGTAGTTCTTTTTCTGAGAAACAATGAGAGGTATCATCTTCCTTGTACATGGCAAAGGATTATACAATCCCAGGTCAGGTGTAACACAATTTGATGGTCCCCACCACAAAAAATAGGGGAAACACACGCAAGCTACACAAATAGATTTTCAACAGCACATTCACTGAAATTATTTATGGAAAGCAGCAAGGGATCTCAATCTTGGCGTGACAAAAAAAATGGAGGACCAATTGATTGTTTGGAGATTTATGCTCGAAGTAATGTTAGACTAATATAATCTGAAATTAAATTCTGGAGTCACTTGAGTAGGTGTAGTCGGACCTGTCGCTGCCGGTGATGGCTCGGTTGCAGGTTGCAGCCTCCTGTGCGCCGATGTGTGGAAGGTGCCAAGCAGGACGATGGCGATCAGGAGCAAGGATGCAGGGAAGAGGACATGGAGAACACGGCAGGAAGCTCTCGCGATTTGGTGGGGGAGAACGTCGAGAGGTGTCTGCTCATTGAAGGCGCATCGGTGTACTACTGTACACGCCGAGTGCTCTCTGCCGTTGACGGATCCAGCAACGCAATGAAGTGACCAGAGCAGCAGCAAGAGGTGGCCTAGTGTGCTCTACTGCTCTCTTCTCATTTATCGCCATCAGTTACGCTCACATGGAGTGCGTTACATTCCCATCGATTGGAGGACATGTACGACGATGTTGCTACTAGTACACACCCCGGCCGCCGGCCGGTTGTCTGAAACATTCCTAAACCTCTGTGTAGTTTTAGCAAAACGCAACTGCATTTCTGCTCTTGTAGATTATGTACCCAAGGAAATGACAGTTGAGACGACGACTGAATGTTGACTGGAACGGAAATAAAACAGTGAAAAGACAAGTATCCAGTCATCGAAACGCGACGACGCATCGACCTATATTAGCTCAGACACAAGACGGACTAAATTAACCGATAAGGAACGTAGATAATCACGTAGCTCAATTCTCAACTCATAAATAGCAAAAATTATGCTTCATCTAAATGATTAATCGGCATATCATGTGTTATCCTTGGAATCCTATACCGTCACATTAGATAGTGCGCAGTGGTGGTGCATTACGGCATAATTTTGCATCGATCATGTTTGTTTCCAAAGAGCTACGTACACCTTTGGATCTAGTTGTTTGGAAGAGTGGGATGGTTTACTCTCCGGTTTTATAATTTTGAACATGGAGAATTTGGATGGAGATATCTGTTAGCCTAGAGTTGACTCAGGGCAGAAAATACATTCGAAATAGAGCTGTCTTACATTGCAAGACATTATGTCGACATGAAATTCTCAACTCATGACCATTGGTGCGTTTTACCATAAGGCTTGGGCGGTGATACGATCGGACATTATGGCTGCGATCACAAAACTGGCAGTAGGTGATGGGCGTGGGTTCGGCAAGCTTAACCGCTCGCTCTTAACTCTGATTCCAAAGAGGCCGGATGCTTGCGAGGTGGGAGATTTCCGTCCAATAAGTCTGGTTCATAGCTTTGCCAAGCTCTTTTCCAAACTGATGGCGAACCGGCTGCGTCAAAGACTCGGGGACTTGGTCAGTATCAACCAATCTGCCTTCATCCGTGGGAGGAATCTGCATGATAATTTCATGTTAGTCAGGCAAATGGCTAGAACTATCAAGGAGCGAAGGCAAAAAGGTGTGTTTTTCAAGCTTGACATCTCTAGAGCTTTTGATTCCATCTCCTGGTCATTCCTCCTTGAGGTGATGAGAGCTTTGGGGTTTGGAGAATTGTGGCTGAAGTGGGTTTCCCTGCTGCTCTCTACGGCAAGCGCGAAAATCTTGGTGAATGGCGAGCCGGGGGAGAGGATCAGATTTGCAAGAGGCCTCCGGCAGGGGGATCCCACCTCCCCCCAATTTTTTGTTCTGGCTATGGAAGTGCTTACCCTGCTTGTGATTAGAGCTGCGGAGGCAGGCTTGCTGGATGCAATGCCAGGACGTCAAATCCAGCGTGTGTCGGTGTACGCTGATGATGTAGCGCTCTTTGTGAGGCCCCAAGTGCAGGATTTGGTGGTGATCAGAGAGCTCCTGAAGGTGTTTGGTGAGATTTCAGGATTGAGGGTGAATTATGAGAAGTCCTCTGCGATTACAATCCGTGGGGATGCGTTTGATGATATGACAGTAAAACACATCTTGCAATGTGAGATTGGGAAGTTTCCTTGCAAGTACTTGGGACTGCAACTGTCGACCAAGATGCTAACCAAAGTTCAGTGGCAGCCAATGCTGGATATGGCGCTCAAATGTCTGCCAGCTTGGCAGCGAGGGCTGTTGCAACGCTCAGGCAGATTAACTCTGATCAAAAGCGTCCTGACGGCACGGCCAGTGCATCATTTGCTGATCGCCGATGCCCCGGTGTGGTTATTGGAGGAGCTGAACAAATGGTTCAGAGCTTTCTTTTGGAAGGGGAAACAAGAAATCCATGGTGGTCAATGCCTTGTTGCATGGCAGAGAATTTGTAGACCATTGGCGCATGGAGGACTAGGTGTGAAGGATCTGCAGCTTCAGGGCTTGGCGCTGCGGGCTAGGTGGAATTGGCTGCGACGAACGGACAGCTCCAGGCCGTGGCAGGGTCTGCATATGATCAAGGATCAATCTGCATCTGATGTGTTCAGCAGCTTGGCACTCATTCAGGTGGGCAATGGTGAGAGCATTCTGTTTTGGCGGGATAAGTGGATCAGAGGTCTCCGTGCGCAGGACATCGCGCCTCTTGTGGTGACCGCGGTGACCACGGCTTGTGCGAACAGACGTACCGTTCAGGAGGCAATGCAGGATAACAGATGGATCGAGGATATCAAGGATGCTCTCACGGCGACTGGGATCGGCCAATGCCTCGATCTGCTCTGGCATGTTAATTCGATCGCCTTGAGTGACGTGCAGGACCAGTTCACTTGGCCTTGCTCCCGGACGGGCGCGTACTCGGCGAGTTCCACGTACAAAGCATTGTGCCAAGGGCAAGTGAGGATGGAGGGTGCGAGTTGCATTTGGAGGAGCTGGGCGCCGTTGAAGTGCAAGATCTTTGCGTGGCTTGCGCTGCAATTCAGGTTGTGGACGTCTGATAGAATAACTAGACACGGCTTGCAGGATACAGTCTCGGCGTGTTACACTTGCTTGCAGGAGGAGGATACCATTAGTCATATTCTGATGGGTTGTGTATACGCTAGACAGGTTTGGTTGGGGTGTTTCCAACAGCTTCAGGTGGTGACGGCTGGTCCGCAGCATGGAGATACGATGCAGTCATGGTGGTTTCGGGCGAGAAGAAACTTCAGTGCCAAAGACAGAAGAGGTTTCGATTCTCTGACGATCCTCATTTGTTGGAGACTTTGGAAGCAGCGCAATGCACGTGCTTTCCAAAACATAAACAAGCAGTATGATGTGCCGGGTCTAACTGCTGAAATTGTCACTGAATGGGAGCAGTGGAGATTGGCTGGCCTAGGTGGGAGTAATACCTTTGCAAGAGTAGTTCACTAGAGTTTATTTTGTCGGTGTTGGTGTGTGTGATAGCCTGATGTCTTCGGACTGTCACTGATTGTAAATCACTCTCTATCTTCTATAAAGCTACGGTACGCGATTGCGTACTCTCTAAAAAAAAATCTAAATTATTATTCACCGCACTATCCTTGGGAAGCTAAATTTGACGGAAACAGCAGCGCTGCTTCATTTTGTATAGAAGAATAAAGAATAAAATTTTACAGGTGTAACACGACGAAAAATACACACAAACAGCATACTATGCGACAGCTAGTAACAAGAAGAGTACACTAATCAGGCTCTCGTGGTCTTTGTCCCAAGGCTCCTATGCTTCTTCGGCCAGCTTGATGCCAGGTAGCCGCTTCATCAACGATCTTGTTAAAAACCACAGCAATAGATGAGCAAACGTTGTTGAAAGTGCGGGCGTTTCGCTCAATCCAGATGGACCAGCACACCAAATTGATGACAGCGTTGAGAGATCTGGCTGCATTCTTTGGCCGAAACATAACCTGTTGGAACCACCACTGACTGAAATCATCCGCATCTACCGGCTTTGGGTCTAAAGTAATCTGCAGTTTGGCTTGAACTCGGTCCCAAGTCTGAACAGAAAACGGGCAACTGAGCATCAGGTGGAGGCAGGTCTCATTTGTTGCTAAACAAAGCTTGCAAACCGGATCGCACGTCCAGCCACGCTTCAACATGTTATCCGTGGTTAGGCATCGGTTCAGAGAAGCCAACCAAGCGAAGAATTTATACTTCAGAGGGGCATCCGAAGCCCAAACCGTAGACTGCAGCCAGGATCTTGTGCGTCCTTCAAATTGAATCAGGTAAGCAGATTGTACCGAGAACATGCCATTAGCCGTCCACTTCCACTTCAAAGTATCCTGCACATCCTATGTGAGCTGAACGTGTTGGATGGCTTCCCAAAGTTCAGTGAACTGAATGACAGCGAGAGGTGATAGATTTTGCTTTAGATGACGAACCCAGCGATTGTCAAGCATGGCCTCCTTGATGGTCAGGCTTCGTTTAGTGCAGTGTTTGAACAGCTCGGGCCAAACCTCTTTGAATGGTTTTGGCCGCAGCCAAGGGACATGCCAGAAGCTGGTTAGCTCACCACTGCCGATTTGGAACTGCACCGAAGCAAAGAAAAGGTTCTGAACCTCAGCGTCTACAGGTAGAGGCAGGCCTACCCAAGGTTTGATTGGATCCATCCAGCTCTGCCAAAGCCATCGAATTTTCAACGCAGAGCTGTGCAGCTGTAGGTTAATAATTCCGAGCCCTCCAAATTCCAACGGGGAGCAAACAAGTGCCCAGTTAACAAGACACTTGCCTCCAGAAGCAACATCTTTTTGTGCCCACAAGAAAGCTCTGATGATCTTGCTCACTTTGCGAAAGAACCACTTTGGAGCTTGAATGGCGATAAGCTGAAAGGTTGGCATGGCACACAGCACAGTCCGGACTAGGGTTAGACGGCCGCCCGAGGAAGTGGGCATTTGCCACGCCGAAACCTTCTTGGTTAGTTTATCTAGCGGAGGCTGGAGGTCGATCCGGCGTAGCCTGCTGATGGCCAGAGGCATTCCAAGGTAACAAGTGGGGAAAGTGCCTAGCTGGCAAGGAAACTGACCCAAGATGGAAGCTACATCAACACCATCACATCGGATCGGTAGGCAGTAGCTCTTTGTGAGATTGGTATGCAGACCAGAGGCCAGCCCAAACAGCTTGAAGATTTGATGCACAGCATTGACTTCAGTGGTGGATGGGTTTATGAACAAGGCAACATCATCAGCGTATAGGGAAGCCCTAAAAACCACCGGCTGACGACCGATTGCCTTAAGGACACCAGAGTTCTCTGCTGAGGCTAGGCAGGCTGCAAGACATTCCATAACATTCGCAAACAGCAGGGGAGACAAGGGGTCGCCTTGCCGCAGACCTCGACGATGAAGGATTGGCTCCGAAAGGGTGCCATTCATTAGGATTTTAGTGGAGGAAGAGCACAATAGACAACTGATCAGGTTTCTGAATTTGCGGCCAAAACCTCTCGCTTCCAAGACCTCCAACAGGAACTCCCAAGACACCGAATCGAAGGCCTTTTCTAAGTCCATTTTCAGGAAAAGCGCAGGGCATCTCTTATGCTGGAGAGACTTGACCAGCCCCTGAACATAAGCAAAGTTATCGTGTATGGTTCTTCCCTTAATGAAGGCGCTCTGACATGGTCTGATCAACTCCGGCATTCGAGGCTGCAATCTTCTAGCCAGCATCTTGAGGATAAGCTTAGCAAAACTGCTGATTAAACAGATGGGTCTGAAATCTTTAGGAGCAGCCGCATCAGGTTTTTTGGGTATCAGCACCATGGTGGCATCGTTGAGAATGTTCAACTTATTGCAAGCCAGGGCATCGACTTGATTAACCGCAGCCATGATATCGTGCTTAATGATAGTCCAGCATCTCCGGAAGAACAAACCAGTGTATCCATCGGGGCCAGGTGCCTTCTCAGGTGCTAGGTCGTTGATGGCAGCAAGAACTTCTGATTCAGCAAAGGGGGCGTCTAGCTCATGCAAGTCTAGAGATTGGATTCCCAGCTCTTGAAATTTTAACTTGGCACTTCGAGGGGAAGAGTGACCAATCAGATCATCAAAGAAATTCCAAATTATCTCCATCTTAGCTTCCTCATCAGCAACCGGCACCCCATCATGTATAAGTTGTGGGATGTAGTTTTTTCTTCTTCTGGCTGAGGCTTTGAGATGAAAGAAGCGTGTGTTGGCATCTCCCTCTTTGACCCACTGCACTCTCGACTTCTGCCGCCAAAGTGAGCGTTGCAATGCCGCAATTCTCAGCAGATTGACCTTCATTGCAGCCCGCAGGCAGCGCTCATCATCCGAGAGTGTTCTGTAGTCCATTGCCTCGTCTAGCCTTAGGATTATTTCAGACGAGATGTTGGCTCGCAGCTGTAAGTCACCCATCATCTGTGAGCTCCAAGATTTGAGTTGTTTTCCAAGTCTGGATAGCTTGCAGCGTAATCTCACAAATGCATCAGAATGGTTTACCGGCGACTCCCAACTATTTGTCACAATGTCCATAAAACCCTCTAGCTGAACCCATCTGTTTTCAAACCTGAATTGCCGGCACGGTACAAACGTAGAGTCAAAAGACAAAAGCATTGGACAGTGGTCAGATATATCTGAGGAAAGAGCTTGCAGAAGACAGCCTGGAAAAAGATCATTCCATTCAGCATTGTACAGAACCCGGTCCAGTTTCACCATTACCACATTGGCTTGCTCATTTGACCATGTGTAGCGGCGTCCATGCAGATACAGGTCCAACAACTGAAGTTCGTTGATAAACCTACGGAAGGCAGCCATAGTTCTTCGATTCACATTAGCAGAGCTCTTCTCTTCAGCCGAGGCAATCAAGTTGAAATCTCCGCACACGATACATGGGTAATTCAGAGGCACTAGCGGCTGCAGGTCAGCCAAGAAGCGCAGCTTATCAGCCTCCAACTGAGGTCCATAAACAGAGATCAGACGAAATTGTGCACCGGAGCTTCGCACCACACAATCAATGGAAACCCAATTTGCACAGATGTGGGGGTTAGATGCATGAAACAAATCCCCATTCCAAGCTAGCACCAGACCACCTCTCGTACCATCGGCAGGTGCAAACACGAAATCAGTGAAACTGACACCACAAGCATCTTGGACCAAACTTAGAGACACAACACTGAGCTTCGACTCTTGAAAACACACGAAAGAAGCTGAGTTGGCTAACACAACAGACCTAATGCGGAGACGACGAGCTGGGTTGTTGAGTCCCCGGACATTCCAAACTAGCAGATTAATCACTAACATAGGAAACTAATTGTAACGATCCTACTAGTGGCAACTCACCAAATAGACAGGATTCATCACGATACACTCAGATCGACGATCTGTATTGGAGAATTCAGAGTTGTTGGGAGGAAGAGGAGCAGGTGAGAAGAGAGAGGAGATTACACACGCCAAGCGTGACTGATCAACGATGCCCTTCTCCTCGTCGTCTTCTGCCTTACATGGACGATGCCCAACCAGCAATGCTCACTCTTGGGCTTGGGCTTCACTGGGCTGCTCACGGGTCACATGTGAAGGATGGGCCGCGACATTCCCTCCCTCTTGAGAATCTGCTTGACCCCAAGCAGGTGCACTCGGAAAATCTTGCATGAGCCGATGCTTGTTCTCCCAGGTCAACCAAGAGTTTGGTAACCCACTCCACTGAATCTGCACCATAGGAATTAGACTTTTACCTGCAGCAACATACCTTGTGTCAATGACTTGAATTGGTACCGGAGTATCAGCCAGCATCGCACACTGCATTGGTAAGTCTGGTTGCGCAATGATATTAGCAGGTAGTGCTTTCTTGAGGAGTGATACATGTACCACTGGATGAATGTGACTGCCAGCTGGTAATTGCAACTTGTAAGCAGCCGCTCCAACCCTTTGAATGACCTTGTATGGTCCAAAGAATTTGTAACTCAGCTTCTGATTAGAACGCTTAGCAACTGATGTTTGCACATATGGCTGCAACTTCAGGTACACTTGATCACCTACTTCAAACGTGCGTTCCACCCTTTTCTTATCAGCTTGATTCTTCATTCTTTGCTGTGCTCGGAGAAGATTTTGTTGTATAAGCAACTGCATATCCTCTCTTTCCTTCATCCATGTAGCTAGATCTGGAACAGTATCAGGTTTGGCGTCCTGAATACCAAAATGCTTAGGCTTGTACCCATACAATACTTCAAATGGTGACTTGCCCAGCGCTGAGTGAAAGGTTGTATTGTACCAGAACTCCGCAAGTGGTAGCCATTTCGACCATTTCGCAGGGCAGGATTGTGTCATACATCTTAGGTAGGTTTCCATGCACTGATTCAACCTCTTTGTCTGACCATCCGTTTGCGGATGATAACTAGAACTCATGTTCAATGTAGTATCAGTAAGCTTGAATAGTTGTTGCCATAATGCACTGGTGAATATCTTGTCTCTGTCAGAGATCAACACTGTCGGCAATCCATGCAATTTATACACATTGTCCACATACAACTGTGCCACTGATAATGCAGTGTAAGGATGGACCAGAGGAATGAAATGTCCATATTTGGTATACTTGTCGATGATAACCAAAATCGTGTCATACCTCCCTGATTTAGGTAGTCCTTCCACAAAGTCCAAGCTGACTATTTCCCATGCTCTTGTTGGTATTGGTAACGGTTGTAACTTCCCAGGTAAGCCCACATGCTCTGGTTTAGCTTGCTGGCACACAGCACAGTGAGCCACATAGTGTTTGACATCTTGCTTCAGGTTTGGCCACGCAAACAATTCTCGGACCTTGTGATATGTAGCTGTGAACCCACTGTGTCCACCAATACCACTGTCATGTAAGGCTAACAGGATAGCTTTCTTAGCCTCAGTGTGCTGACCCAGCCATATGCGACCCTGCTTTTTGATCACCCCATCATGCAATGAGTACCCCTGAGCATCTGGGTTCACTACACTCAACTGAGTCAGTAACTCTTTTGCTTGTGGATCATTGACATAACTTTCAACCACAATCTCTAACCATTTGGGTTTAGTTATTGAGATAGCCACCAATTCTTCTTTGTTCTGGCATCTAGACAGTGCATCTGCAGCCGTGTTCGCCTTGCCTTGATAATATTTGACCTGGTAATTGAGACCCAAGAGTTTACAGAATGCCTTATGTTGCATTGAATTTGTAAGTTGCTGAGTTTCTAAGTGCACTAGGCTCTTGTGGTCTGTGTAAATGGTGAATTGCTGGTGATACAGGTACTGCTTCCATTTCTCTACTGCCATAATCAAAGCCATGCACTCCTTTTCGTAAGTGGATAATGCTTGCGCTCTTGTGCTGAGCGCCTTGCTCAAATAAGCAATAGGGTGTCCTTTTTGAGACAGTACCGCTCCTATTCCAACACCTGATGCATCTGTGTGAATGTCAAATGCAAGCTGAAAATTGGGCAGTGCTAACACTGGAGCATTCACCAATGCTTTTTTCAGTGTTTGGAAAGCCTCTTCGGCCACTGAGGACCAAAAAAATTGCACATTCTTTTTCAACAATTCTGTGAGAGGTCGACTGATGATGCCATAATGCTCAATAAATTTTCTGTAGTAACCTGCTGCTCCCAAAAATATCCTGATATCTTTGAGCGACATTGGCACAGGCCACTGTTGAATTGCTTTAATTTTATTGGGATCAGTAGCTACTCCTTGCGCACTGATAATGTGACCCAAATATTCCAAACTTGACTGAGCAAAAGTACACTTAGAGGGTTGCACCAGGAACTGATTATCATGCAGAATATGGAATACTTGCTTCAGCAATTCAATATGTTCGGACATAGTTGGTGAATACAACAAGATGTCATCCATGAAAATGAGCACACCTTTCCGCAACAAGGGAGCAAACACCACATTCATTGCAGACTGAAAAGTTGCTGGTGCATTAGTGATCCCAAATGGCATGACTTTAAATTCCCAGTGTCCATGATGTGTTTTGAATGCCGTTTTGAACTCTTCTCCTTCTGCCAACCTTATCTGGTGATAACCGCTGCGTAAATCCAGCTTCGTGAAAAATGCTGAACCATGTAACTCATCAAGTAACTCATCAATTACTGGCAGGGGGTATTTATTCTTCACCGTGAGTGCATTGAGATAACGATAATCTACACACATTCTCCAGCTGCCATCTTTCTTTTTTACTAGAATCACCGGGGAAGCATAAGGGCTTTGACTTGGTTGTATGACACCACTTTTTATCATCTTTGTAATTTGCTGCTCAAGTTCATCTTTCTGCGTAGGAGCATAACGATATGGTTTCTTTTGCACCGGCACTGCTCCAGGAATCAAGGGTATTTGATGATCAAAGGGTCTTTGTGGTGGCAGACCCTCAGGTGCTTGAAACACTGGCTTATGTTGATTAATTACTTCTTGGACTGCAGCCGGAATTGTGGCTGATAGAACAGATTCCTCCACAACTCCCAACTCAATGATCTGGGCCACTGCATCTTGCTCGATTAATTGATGGATCTCAGCAATAGAAATATTTGGACAGTGTGAGTTGTTAGAACTAATTCCTCGCAGTGTTATGCGCTTACCCTCATGGAAGAAACGCATCTTTTTCCGTTTCCAATCCACAAACATCTTACCCCCATTGCAATTCTCTAACCACTCCATTCCCAGAATGATATCATAGCATTTGATCGGTAAGATTCTCACAGGTGCCGAGAATTTAGCATCCTGCATTCCCCATACCAATTTTGAAATACCCTCTGTGTTGTACATTTTCTCCCCATTTGCAATTGTCACCTGAACTAGATCCAGTTGTTGTACAGGCAAACCAAGTTTGTTCACCAAGGTACTGTTAATAAAATTGCCAGAGCTGCCAGAATCAATCAATATCAACACCTGCGTTTTACCAACATGGCCTAGTAACCGCATTGTTTTCTTGCTGACAGTACCTTCTGTTGCAGCCACTGATAAGCTCATAGCTTGACCCTTCTCTTTAGGAATCTCCTTGCCAGAATCACTGCTTTCACAATCAGATTGATCTGCATCACTGCCACTGCTTTCACTTCCCAAATCCAACGCTGCACATATTTCATCAATTACTGCCAGTTGAACTTGATTGGGGCATTTGTGAGTAGGACCAAACTTCCCACCGCACTTGAAACATTCCCCACGAGCACGACGTTGAGCTCTGAGGGTGTCTATCTTGGCTGGAATAGCTTGTCCCACTTGTTTCTCTTTGTCAGCCACTGCTTCAGCTGGATGAGCTCCCAATTTACCAGGACCAGCTCGGTTATGCCAGTGCCGAGGTTCATAGGTGAACTTCTTGTACTCTTGCTGTTGAGCTTCCTGTAACAAAGCCAAAGATATCGCGGCATCAACCGTTCTCGGTTTGTGTAACACTATAGCTGTTCTAATCTCTTTTTTCAATCCTTTATCAAACTTGGAAACAAAAAAGGTATCATCTAAAGCATTGTTGTGTGCAAGTAACTGATGCATCAAGTGCTCAAATTCTTTGTAGTAACTATCCACGTCTCCTGTTTGCCTAATTTCTAAAGCCCTATTCATGTATGTGTAGTATAGATCTTTAGCAAACTTCTGGCACACAGCCACAACCAGCTGTGCCCAAGTTTCTATATCATGTTGAGCTTCATAGGTTTGCAACCATAACGCTGCTGACCCAGTGAAATGCAAAGTAGCATAATCTACTTTACAATCATCAGGCACATGAAACATGTTAAAGTATTTTTCAGCCTTATCTTTCCACAGTTTAGGATGTGTCCCATCAAACTTAGGAAAATTTGTTTTAGGCATGCGAAAATCTCTACTATGATTGTCTCCATTGTATCTATCATTCCTATGATGAATATCATGTGAAGTGCCAGATTCATGCTGATTTCTAAGAGTGTAAGACGCACCATTGTCCAGAGCACGCATAGTAGCAGTGCCCTGGTTCGGGAATTCTTCACGGTGCCCATTTTGGCCAGGAGTTGTATGCAGCACTGTCGAGATGGTGCCTTCAAGAGACTGCACCCGAGTAATCAACCCCTCAACATTAGTTTCAATGGTGGACACCTTGTTAAGCATCACATCATGATTCTTCAGTAAGCGCTCCGTTGTGACAGAGAGCGCTTGACAAGCGCTGGAGTTCTTCTCTGCAGTCTCGGCCGCCTTGGATAATCCTAGCAAAACTTGACTCAATTGCTTGTCGATATCTGTCACCGCCATCGTGTTAGCGGCGATTGCTTGCTCCGCCACTCCCATCCGCACCGTCAAGGTTGGTGGACGTGCCGTCGTGATCTTCTCCAAGGTCTACCGCCGCCGGATCAACAAGTACTGGAGGTCACGTTCCTCACGTACGGAGAGTACTAATGAACTCGTTCCTTTGCAATTGACCAATCCGCCTCCGAAGCCACACGGAAACAGCAAATCAGCAGGGATTTTAGCACTGGCTTAGGGTTAGCACAGCAACCTCCGATTTCCGCCGAATCTGTGGCCGAATTGAACTCCGCCCCTGGAGCTGCGCCACCACACTGCTTGAGACGTAGCAGTTGTACACCGCCGCCGCGAGAACCAACTCCGTCCAGGGATTTTACAGGAGAACCCAACCCAGACTTCGCTGAACTCGATTCGCCACCGGATCTCGTAGATCAAGCTCAAATCACTCAACAAATTTTTTTTGTGGATTTTTCGTGGATTTTCCCTCGAATCGAAAGGCTCATGATACCAATTGTAACGATCCTACTAGTGGCAACTCACCAAATAGACAGGATTCATCACGATACACTCAGATCGACGATCTGTATTGGAGAATTCAGAGTTGTTGGGAGGAAGAGGAGCAGGTGAGAAGAGAGAGGAGATTACATACGCCAAGCGTGACTGATCAACGATGCCCTTCTCCTCGCCGTCTTCTGCCTTACATGGACGATGCCCAACCAGCAATGCTCACTCTTGGGCTTGGGCTTCACTGGGCTGCTCACGGGTCACATGTGAAGGATGGGCCGTGACACTAATTCGACAGATAGCGAGACGCACAAGCAGACTACTGGGACTTCGTCTTGCGCCTCCTCTTGCCTCCCGCCTCACGAGCAAGAACGGTGAGGGCCTTGGCTTGCATCTGGCTGACGGTGTGTCGGAACGCCTTCTTGAGCTTGCCCACCGCTTCTGCGTCATCCTCGTCGGAATCCCCTGCCTCCGCAATCGCCATGCCTCTCTTGCTCATGATGAGGCGGCGAGCTAGGCGGAGAGACAGATTCCCCCTTGCGCAGCTGGAGGTCCCCTTTCTGTTCTGTATGCGGCGGCTCCGGCGAACGGCAGAGGCCGCCGCCCTGTCGGATTTGGGGGCGCGTGGGGTGCGGGCGGGGGCTGCGAGAATGGCTGGCGTGGTCGGTTCTGCAGTGCTGTGGATGAACTGGGCGATGGGTTGGAGATCGTTGACCATCGAGTCCAGGTCACCTAGGTTTGGCAGCGGCCCACCCTCAGTGGTGCGGCCCATCTCAGCTCCGGCCTGCGCAGCAATGGGCTGGGTCTCACCAGGCTGGCCCACCTCGACCCGCGCCGCGCTTGGGGCGACCCTTAGACCAGTCAACTCGTGGTCCACGCTGTCCTCCAGGCCCACCTGCATGGCAGACACAGAGACCGCGTCGTGCGATCTCTCCGCATGGCAAAGCGGCAGGTCCGGCTCCATTGCCGCAGTCGCAACAGGAGCCGAACTCGTGAAAACAGGGAGCTCGCCAGTAGCAGGCTGCACAGCGGGCGTCTGCAGATCCGCACTGCCAGCCAGAGGGGCGACCGGCTCGTCCAGCACGCCATCTCCACGTGCCAGATCAGCACAGGCCATAGTGAGGCCCTCGGATGCAGGCTCCGTCACAACGGCGCCAGGGCCGTCAGCGCCGGCGTCACCACTGTATTAGATAGGAGGCGATGGTTCCGTCGTCACCGCTGGGTCTAGGGGAGAAGTCTTGGGACAATCATCGACGCACTGTTTGAGTGAGACATAGCAGTTATCCTTTACTGTACAACAGTAGAAGCAATGGTGTAGTGGGAGGCAGTCACGAGAACACAATCCAGGTATATAGATCTCAACACTTTCCATGTCTTTCATTATTCTGCCTATGGAACAAAAAAAAATTAATATTCACATTAGTCTAAATCACTTAGAAAAGCTATGAGCACTTGTGAAGAAGTAAAAATAATATGCATAGCATGTGCGTTAACTGCGGTCGATCATGGAAGATTAGTATGACGAAATAGGCCGTAGCCCCGCTTTATAAATAAAGCCTCAACGGCCGAACCGATACAATGTGATGAGGGGAACCTCTTACAAAGCAGATCAAAGATAAGAAAAAGAAAAACAAGAAGAACCAAACTTGCCACCGAGGACAACGAAACAAGCCCTAAGTGACGAGGCTCCACGACGACGCCCCCCAGAGGGTAACGACGTAACACGCCGCCGCCGACGAGACCGGAATGGTCAAGGGTTTTCACCCGGAACCCTAACGCAGCGAGGGTAACCACAACAACGCCCCCAAGAGGGTAACGATACCCGCAAGCATCGCCGCCATTGGCGCCGGAGCGCAGAGCTTTCGCTCGGAAAAACCTTCGCACAACGTCCGCACAGATGGATCGCCCATCACCCCCGAGAATGGTCTCCCAACCACGATCTGGGAGTTGCCGCCACCAACTCCAGGAACCCCCAACGTCCGCTACTCGCCATCCACACGACCAAAAATCAAGACCATCACCACCATCACGACGCTCGCCGCAGAGACGCCCGTGCAGTCCACCTTCCAGGGCCGCCGCCCCGGCGTCCGCAATCTCGACCCGAGGAGCTAGCAAGTCGTGGTGTCAACGAGGCGGTTGAGCGAGGCCGTCGGCGGATCAAGGCCCGCAAGGTCGACATCGGCAACCCTTAGGAGGAGATCTGCCGTCCTCCACCGCGTGATGCGGTCGCCGACCGGACGCAGCAGCAGTGCCGGTCAGGCCCAGATCAGCCCAGCAGGCCCAGATCAGGCCCGACTAGCTCCGCCGCCGCGCTGCAGCGCCAAGGTCGCCGATGTCATCCTGCAGAACGACTCACGGACGCACACACCGGCCAGGGCCCGTTGAACCCAGATCGGGCCCGGTGGGCCCAGATCTGGGCCGAGCAGCCCGGCCATGGCAGAGTCCCGAGTACTCCCGTCGCCGCCACACGTGCTGTCCCCGCTGCCACCACCGTGGAACCCCACCGCCGGGGCCGCCGTCCTCCGCAGAAGTCGCCGCCGTGGCCTTGTTGGCCGACCATCGGGTCGGAGTTGCTGCGCCGCCCGTGTACACGCCGTCGCCAGATGCGCCGCCGCCACCCGAGCCCGCACGAACCTCGCAGGTCACCACACCGCCGCCGGAACGGCCGCGCCGCCAAGCCCCTGCCCAACGCGGCGCCCCCATCGATGGCCGCGACCCGTGCCAGGACCCGCGCGAGGGAGTAGGAGGGGCCCCGCCGCCGCCAGCGCCCGGCCCGCGGCCGGCGACGCCGTCCGGCGGCGGCGAGGAGAGGAAGAGGAGGAGAGAGGACTAGGGCGGTGGCGGCGGTTAGGGTTCCCCCGTCGCCCACGGGAGCGACGAGGAGAACGAGGAGAGGAACGGAAGATTAGTATGGGAAAGGCAAGTAAGCTGAAGCATCAAAATGGATCGATCGGGAGTTTATTTGCAACTTACAATACACAGATCCCGTGAGAAGAAGCACCAAGAGTATTATTATTGGTGTATGGAAGAGGTTCCTACACTTGTCCATGGAGAAACTACTTCGAATAATCGAATTGCTTGGTAGCACAGTAGGTTCTTCTGAAAACGAGTGACAAGTATCATCTTCCTTGGGTGTCCAAATATATACATCCCTAAAAAGAAAGTGAGGGACAGGGCAAAGAAATAAAGCGTGTAGTTTAATTAGACGGATCGCTGAAATCACGGATTTATTTTCTATTTGTGCATAGATATCCCCCGGCTGATCTTAGTATTTATAAGATATGATATGATTCGGCATTCATTATACAATCTCTAGTCAGGTGCTAACCGAATCTCATCGATTCCCTCTGGAACGTCTGTGAGCAAGCTATATATGGGCTCATGTGGGAGCTCATTTATCACCATCAGTTTTTTTTTTAAACGAGTCAAAAGATTTGCCATTTCATTTCAAAAAAGGAGAAGTTTAGAATGTTACAAACCCGCCTTGACCGAGGTCAAGGCCAAAACGCAAGTCTACTCTCGCGGCATAATATTACAAATTGCTTTTGCACCCGCACGCCCCCACAACACCGCTTCATCTTTAGTCTTATCTATGAGCATCATGGCGGTGGACGATTTATTGCGAAAGACGCGTGCATTCCTCTCTAACCAAATTTCCCATGAGACGAGCATGGCGAGCGAAGCCATCACCTTTCTTGAGCCTCCTCTTTTGTGGACGACGTCGGTCCACCAATCTTTGACCGTAGGGATGAGGAGCCACTCATTTGGGTTGATATCGTGAAGTCCAAGCCAAACCTTGAGAGTGTTCCAAATTCTTTTGGTGAACCGGCATTGAAAGAGGAGGTGAGCGGCCGTCTCTTGAGCTTGGTTGCAAAGCTTGCAAAGCCCGCAATTTTGCAACCCCCTCCGTTCAAGCCTATCCGCCGTCCACACATGGTTTTGGAGAACAAGCCAAGTGAAGATTTTACATTTTGACGGCGCCCATGGTTTCCAAACCAAAGTTGGCATCATGGAGTCGACATGCCCCAAGAATTGCATTTTATAGGCCGAACTAGAAGAGTAGCTTCCATCCTTCGTGAACTTCCAAGTGATCGAATCCGCCACACCGGGGGTGAGTTGAACATTGGCGATGAGCTCCCAAAGAGAGACAAATTGGGATATGTGCTCAAGGGAGAGGCCACCTTGAGTGTCGACTTGGGTTGTCCAAAAATCATTTTCAAGAGCTTTCCGAACCGTGCACTTCCTTTTCTTCGCGATGTCAAAAATCAATGGGGCAATATCCTTTGGCCTCCTTCCATTGAGCCATGGGGACTCCCAAAAGAGAGCCTTTTCTCCATCTCCAATGATGACTTTAGTGGCCGCCGCAAAGATGTCATGATCCCTAGCCGTGCAAGGGGTTCCAAGTCCATTCCAAGGCTTGGGTTCCTCACTCCATTCAAACCAAAGCCATCTCAAGCGCAAAGCCGAAGCAAACTTCTTTAGATTTATGATTCCTAAGCCACCAAACTCTTGGGCTTGCACACACGCTCCCAATTCACCTTGCACTTTCCTCCGGAAACTTTTTCACTTGCGGCCCAAAGATATGCACGCCGAATACTATCAATCTTTAGGAGAGCCTCCAAAGGCACGTCGAGGACGGTGATGAAGTAAATGATGACTCTTGTGAGCACCGACTTGACAAGAATGGAGCGGCCGGCCATGGTGGTATTCTTCCCTTCCCAAGGGCGAAGCTTGCCGGCGACCTTGTCCTCAAGAGGTTGAAAGTGGATCCTTTTTAGGCGAGTCACCGATAAAGGAAGGCCGAGGTACTTCATCGGGAAAGTTGTTCGACTAGCCGGGAAGGCTTGAAGGATTCCATCAAGGTCAAGAGTCTCACATCGGATGGGGGCAACTTGGCTTTTTGCACAATTTGTAACTAGCCCGGTGACATTGCCAAAGTTAGTCAAAGCTTGGGCTAGGAAATCAATGTCTTCTTTTTTGGGGACAACAAAGATCGCGGCATCATCGGCATAGAGCGAGGTTCGGAGAGTAGGGGCCCTCCCCGGAGCTTTTGAAGGTGACCTTGCTCGGTGGCCTTGCAAAGGATGTGATGCAAAGGGTCGATTGCCAACACAAAGAGAGAGGGGAGAGGGGGTCCCCTTGCCGCAACCCTCTCCCATGTCGTATTGGATCACCGGGGATGCCATTAAGGAGCACCCTTGATGAGGAGGAGGATAGAAGCGCCGCCACCCAATCTCTAAAGTTGCTTGGGAAGCCCAAATGTTGAAGAACATCCATCAAATAATCCCATCTAACCGAATCAAAAGCTTTTTTGATGTCAAGCTTGAAGAGGAGCGTGGGAGTTCGGTTCTTATGAAATTTCCTATCCAAGTTCCTCACATAAAGGAAGTTATCATGAATGCTTCTCTTCTTTATGAAGGCGCTTTGGGCATTGGAGACGAGCTTGTTCATATGAGGGGCAAGTCTAGAGGCCATCATCTTGGAAATTAGCTTCGCTATAGCATGAATGAGACTTATTGGTCTAAAGTCGGAGACCTCCTCGGCCCCCTCTTTTTTAGGTAGAAGGGCTATGTTTGCCGAATTAAGCCAATGAAGATTGTTGGTGCGCAAGGAGGAGAAATCGTTGACCACCCGCATGATATCATCTTTTATAGTGCCCCAACAAGCCTTGAAGAAGGCACTTTGCTACGGCTGTGGAGGAAGCGCTGGTGGCGCATGGTGGTGCCGACGTTGTGGACCTGACCGGAGACACGGCGACGGGCACGGCAGAGCAAGGCCAGGCCTGATGACTGATTGCCTGATGTCCGAAGTTTTCAAGTTCATCATGTTACAAAACCTGAAGATCTGTGTGCTCCTGTTTTGCATGTTGTATTGCGCTAGCTGCATTTTGCCTGTTTGCTGTCCGTGTTGGGCAGTGCTATCGACCTGGCAATTCTTTCTGCACCTCATTGCAGCATCTATTTGCTGCCTTCAGAACCTGAACCTGGCACTGTTGTTTTTAGATGTAATCTGGTTTGCAATGTTAGACATTGATATTAATTTCTTGAACTGGAACCCGAGAGGGCTGAATGATCCACGCCGCCGGGATGTGGTTAGTGAGCTAGTTGCTTCTACCTCCTGCCATCTTGTTTGCTTACAAGAGACAAAGCTCCAACATGTTGATGCGTTCACTGCTGCCCACCTGGGTGGACACAGGCTGACCCAGTACGCGCAAAGGCCAGCGATTGGCACCAAGGGCGGCATTCTGCTGCTATGGGATGACCGTGTGGTGCAGGTCACAAATGTGATTGTGGCGACCTACTCCTTGTCTGCCACTGTTTGCATCATTGGTTCGGACATCATGTTCAAGCTCACCACGGTCTATGGGCCGACTCGTGGAAATCTCAAAGATGAGTTCTTTGCCGAGCTTGTCGCGGCAAAGCCTTTGGCGGGCACGAGATGGTTGGTCACCGGCGACTTCAACCAAATATATAAAGCAAGCGATAAAAATCGAGCTAACTCCAATAGAAGCCGGATTGTGAGGTTCCGCAATGCTCTTAACACTTGTGACCTAAAGAACATTCATCTCCAAAACCGCAAGTTCACTTGGAGCAACGAGCAACAAGATCCAACCATGAGCAAGCTAGATGGGTACTTTTGCAATGATGAGTGGGAAGTTACCTTCTCGGACACATCAGTTACGCCCACATGGAGTGTGTTTTACATTGCCATCGATTGGAGGACATGTGCCACGATCTTGCTAGAAGTTCATCGTGGATAGACCATCTTCGCTCTACCTCGGTCATCCGTTGATCGACAGACCCGACCAACACAAAGTTTTACCAACCCCGGCTGCCGGCCGGTTGTGTGAAACATTCGTAAATCTGTGTGTAGTTTTGGCAAAAAACGCAACTGCATTTTTGCTGTTGTAGATTATGTACGGTAGGAAATGACAGTTGAGACGACTACTGAATGTTGACTGGAAAGCAAATAAAACAGTGAAAAGAGAAGTATCTGGTCATCCAAACGTGACGACGCATCGACTTATCTCAGACGCAATACAAACTAATTAACCGATAAGGAACATGCATAATCATATAACTCAATTCTCATTTCTTATCTGAGCTCGCTGGTGCTTTTGTTGGTCCAGCTCTAGGCGTTTTTTAGACCTGTGAGAAACTTGTTTAGTTTTAGCTGGTTTGGATAAAAAGTCTGTAATGTGTGGGGGCAGCCGGTGGTGGCTGTTTTTTTTTAGAAAAAAGGCATAAATGCCCAACTTTGAATTAACAAAGCTGAGAGTTCAACAGCAATTACAACATGCTGATACACAGCTTACAAGCAACATGCACCACGAGCAAACAAAAGATAAAACAACAAAGAACAGCTCGAGGTGCCAATGCTAAAGCCCGACTACGCTAACAAGCACACAAGGGTAACTTGGCAGCAACACCGAACCCAAGCTGTCGGACGGAGCCGCCATGAAGAAGAAACGGCGAAACAAGGCATCCACATCACCGCGGCTGGTCAGGACCTCCAAAGCTCGAACGCTCACCAGACAAATGTGCCGTTGGGTTCCCCTCTCGCCCAGGCTCGAGGGCGCTGACCCAAGGCGAACAAGGAAACATTGCTGGGAGGAAGAAACCCGGCACCCTCCAATCAACACGATAGGATGCCGAAACCGACCAACACAAGCCGCCACGGCCACCACCATTTCAGCAAAGCGCGACCGTGGTGGCTATTTTCATGGTTGAACTCAGGTGGATTGCGTAGGGTTGAACACTCTTGGAGTTTGTTCGTGGGTCTTTTTTCTCTTTGGTTTTAGTTTGTAACAAACTCTCTTCTGTTATCGTTGGTAATGAAAACCGGCTCCACCGTGGGAGGCATATGTAAAAAAACGCAAGCATTATGTTTCATTTAAATTATTCATCGGCACATTATTCCTTGGAATTTGAACGACAGCTCGTCAGTGGTGTACATGTTCTTCCAGCCGTAGCCAAAGCTGGTATGCTCGTGCTCCGACATGACACTTGACATGATAGTTGGGTAAACGCTCGGCACCGTCGTCTCTGGAAATATGGTCACCTGAAACCACGAAGCACATAAAACATGTCCAGGGCAGATGATCGGCACAAGCCTGAGAAGAAAGTCCTATTGGTGTAGGCCGTTGGCCACGGTCCACGAACAAGTATTGACACTGAATAGGCACGACCTCCTGGCACCTCAGTGGCGGTGGTGGCAGGGCGCATTGACGGCCAGAGGAAGCGGGTTAGGACGTTCTTTCGAGGTAAGTATTGGGAATTACAGCATAAACGGTTGGATCTAGTTGTCTGGAATAGTGAGATGGTTTACTCTCCGCTTTTATATTTTCGAACATGTAGGATTGGGCAAAAATACATTCGAAATAGAGTTGCCTTACATCGCTAGACATTAAATCAACTCATGAACGCAAACAATTATGCAATCTCAACTCATGAGACACATACATTACGACATTTATTAATATGTTTTTGATCATGGAGGACACGGCAAAAAATATTTGAAATAGAGTTGTCTTACATCGCAAGACATTATGTCGACTCATGAACGTAGACACTTATATAACTTAATTCTCAACTCAAGAAAGACAAACATTTGACGTTTATTAATATCTAAATTATTCTTCAGCGCTCTTTCCTTGGAAAGCTATATGATTAGATTAGATAGGAGGCGATGGTGCCATCATCACTGCTGGGTCTAGCTGAGAAGTCTTGGGACAATCAACCAAGCAGTCTTTGAGTGTGTTATAGCAGTGATCCTTTACTTTACAGCAGTAGAAGCAACGGTGTGTGAGACAAAAACGGGAACACAATCCAGGTATATAGATCTCAACGCTTTCCATATCTTCCGTTATTCTGCCTATGGAACAAAAAACAATTAAGATTCACATTCGTCTAAATCACTTAGAAAAGCCATAATAAGCACTTGTGAAGAAGTAGAAAAACATGCATAGCATGTGCGTTAACTGCGGCCGATCATGGAAGATTAGTATTGGAAAGACAAGTCGGCTGAAGCATCAAAATAGGTAGATCGGGAGTTTATCTGCAACTTACATTGCACAGAGCCTGTGAGAAGAAGCACCAAGAGTATTATTATTGGTGTATGGAAGCGGTTCCTACACTTGTCTATGGAGAAACTACTACGCCGAATTGCTTGGCAGCACAATAGTTTTTTCTGAAAACCAATGACAGGCATCATCTTCCTTGGGTGTCCAAATATATACATCCCTCAAAAGAAAAGTGAGGGGCATGGCAAAAAGAATGAAAACCTGCGGTGTAATTAGACGGATTGCAGAAATCACGGCTATATTTTCTATTTGTGCATAGATATCCCCCGGCTGATCTTAGTATTTATGTGATATGATTCGTCATTCATTATACAATCTCTGGTCAGGTGCTAACTGGATCTCATCGATTCCCTCTAGAGCGTCTGTGAGCAAGCTATAGGTGGGAAGCAGCAGCGACGGAATCTCAATCTGGGCATGAAATAGGAACTTGGAGGACCAATTGATTCTTTGAAGATTTACTTATGATTCGAGCAATATTGGACTCATAAATTCAAAATGAATCTGCGGAGTCACAAACTTAGGGCAGCACAACAGGTAATAGGTGTGGGAAAAAGTTTGCTTCGTTAAGGAACAGAGGGGAGAGGTGTTGCTCGGTAACTGACTGACGAAAAAAGTCAGCTTCGTTAAGGAAGCAGAGGGGAGAGGTGTTGCTCTGTCTACTCTCTAGCCCGGTCGTTAACATGAATTAAATCCAAATCTTGCAACTTGACTCCACAGATTAGACGATCAGTCATCTTTCTAGATTTGCATGTTGTGCCACTGAAGTGAACAGGACAATGGATGCCCGCCTCCGGTAAGGAATTGACGACAGGACATTTTGAAGCAGGAGCGACCAGCGGTGGCCGGCGAATAAGACTCTGAACCAACAGGGAGATGCATACAAGGTATCAGGGCTCCAACTATGACTAAGCAAATAAAAGAAGGATTCCTAACAAGAATTGAATGGAAATTGGCTAAAAGTAGGAGAACAAGAAGATAAAGTGCTGATAAAGGTAGGTAAACAAGCAAAATAGGAAGAACTGATAAAGTGTTTAGGGTTTTCTCATATCGAGCCGCCCAACCACCCACTCCTCGGTCTTATATACCGACCGAGAGTCTCGATAGTTCTGGTTACTTTATTACAGGGTTTTAAGCATATTTAGTACAGAATGACAATTAAGATAAACTTAATAAAGTAAAACAGAGGGGGGTAACTTTCAGTCTTGAGTGTCGGATCAACATCCAACAGTTGACGTAGCAGCTTCAGTCCTTGACACAAGGTTAAAGCTGACTATTTTGCCAAGTCTCAATAACTAACATTCCCATCGATTATAAACTTTCTAGGCTATCTTGCTATTTAAAATGAAGGCTGCATTTTAATCCTCGCCCTTGATTTGCATAGTAAAAAACATAACTTTTGTAATTGTGAAGTGGGTGTACCGAGCACACCACATAGATCGAGTTAAACCAAAAAAAAAACATAGATCGAGTTGTTTGGACATTTGAGATGGTTTACTCTCCCCTTTTTTTTTCCGTTAGCCTAGGGTTGAGTCAGGGTGAAAAAATCATTCCAGCATAGAGTTGCCTTACATCGCAAGAAGACATACAAATTAACCGATAAGGAACGTGGATAATCATAGAACGTAATTGACAACTCATCATAAAGCGCAAACATTATGTACCATCGATCTTTATTCATCGGCACATCACGCGTTAGTTAGGCTTGGGAAGCTACAGGATCAGATTACATAGGAGGCGATGGTGGTGCATGTGTGATGGCCGGCGGTGGGCTTAGGGCAGAAGCCTTGGGGCATTCAACGACGCACTCATCCATTGTTCTATAGCAGGGCTCATCAGTCCCCCTTTAGTAGACAGCAGTACCAGCAGTAAGCACCCTTGCACTGTTTGGGTCTATGGACACACAAGCCGGGTGGAATCAGACTGCTTTGCTTGTTTTCCAATGTTCTGCCTGTGGAACAGAGAAAAAACAATTAATACTCACATTAGCCTTTTCTTTATCAACAATAAAGTAATTCAAAGCACTGGCAAACAAGTAACTAAAACATGTCTAGATACATATGTTTGGTAAGTAGGTAGATTGACTTATATTTTGATACAGAGGGAGTACAAAATAACTTCGGAATTAGCCGCAAGCACTTCTGTCGAAATACTACAAGTTATGCACATCATGTGCTCGATCATGCATGCATGGAAGATTAGCGTTGGAAACATAAGGCGGCCGAAGCCTCCAACTAGGTCGATCGGGATGCAATTAACTTACACTGCGCATGGGTAGCAAAGCACGCGAGAAGAAGAAATGCTGACAGGATGATTGGTGTGCATAGGCGGTTCATATACTTGTCCATGGAGAAATTACTGGGCGGGCTTGATTGGAACTCGTCTATAGCAGAGTAGTTTTCCTGAGAAACGATGAGAGATATCAATCATCTTCCTTGGGTGTCCTTATATACATACCCAACGTGAGGTACAGTACATGGCAAAGAATCAAAGCGTGCAATCTAATCAAACGTGCCGCTAAGGGCATGTACAATGGGATGATGTCAGCCTTCTCTTAGAGATGCCACGTAGGATTTTTGCTTAGTTGGAGGAGAGAGAAAGAAGAGAGGGGTTTGTCTTCCCTTAGCTAAGGGATGATCTCTAAAAATTAAGAGAAGGCTATTTTCTCCATTGTACAACATGACTTCCCTTATTAAGGTATTTTTAATCAATTCTCATTAATTGATAGAGATAACAATAAGAGATAATGCATTGTACGACTAATATTTATTGCCTTCTCTAAATGACGTGGAGTGCTAAGAGAGGACTCGCCTTCTCTACCATTGTACATGCCCTAATACCATACATGGTTCCTTCTATGTATGCACATGGATATCTTCCGGGTAATCTTTGGACTGTATTTATGTGATACCATTAAATATTCTTTATTACTTACTCTAGTATACGCATAGTTCCAATAAATACATGGATAACAATGGTAGTAGTAACCAATAAATGGTATTTATGGGGTATCCAATTAAGCCTAAGTACGATGATTAATTACGATGTTTATCCCTGCCAGGCCACACGAATTCCTTGGCGCGTCTCTGATTGAGTCATAAGTTATGACTTGCCAGAAATGCGCACTCCAGAAAAGGAAATGATCGACGAGGTTTTCATTCTCCGAAAATATTTTTATGTTGTCGAAAATGACCGCTACAAATCTAATTAGAGGGCCGCTAATTAACTCACATCTGCGTAGTGTGAGTTTTGATTGGCTTTCCTCGTAAATGGGCCAAACCGTTTGACTTGTCACTCCATCCGTCTGTGTGCTTAAATTTCACTAGTTAACAATGCACAAGTTTGACCGTGATTTGATATGTTCATATGAAATGAAATAATTTTGCAAAATGATTCCAACGGTAGTGTTCGTAAATTCTCAATCCATATATTTTAGGGGTGAATCCAACGGTACTGTTCATAAATTCCCATACGGAGAGTCATCATGCTAACTTAATACTGAGTTGTGCCATAATCAGATTTACAAGCCGGTTGAGATGATGACACTCCAGGGTGACTTGGAGTACAACATAAAAAGACTTGCACCATAACGCCATGAAGATGACCTCAGATGGAAAAGTGCCCAACATGGAAGTATGCGTTTTGTAAACATTGATTTGAAATCGTCCTTATCTGAGTTAGTATCTGAGCTTCCAATTAAATATGAACTTAGGGCCTACCACTAGTGACTGATGCCCTACTTCGTGGGGGAAGCTCAAGGAGAATAAGCGGAGCCTCGTTTGTTTTCGGGTGTCCTTCGTGTTATCCCGCATCTTTCTAGTCGTGACGTAGTTTCCCCAAAGGAAGCGAACGCCCGGGTTATATCTTTGTCTCCATGAGCCTCAGTTGTTTATGTGCGACCTCTTTCATTAGTGTATTTATCTTTGTAATAGCCATCGAGGTTGAAGTATCTTATTGCATCATCTATGTTGTTTCGTCTAGTTCTTAGGCTCACTTTATTTATTTGCATATGCTAAACTTGTGAAAAGAAATGTAAAATTTGCAGAAACCTATTCACCACCCCTCTAGTCGCGCTTTATATTACCATCTCTATCCTTTCACCCACCCCTCCACCAAAGTGGTCAAATGTGCCTCTCACCTACAACATGCATAGAGGATGCCATGAGAGTCCGCTTCTGATGCCCTCTTTCTCGCCGCCACCGTCATCAACTGGAAGCTCCCAAAGATCCTCGACGATTGCGAAATTTCGGCATACATCATGTACCCTGGCACGCTCAAGAGCTTCATGGAGCCACAAGGTGTTTACAACCATGGCACTTAATTTGGTACCCTCGCCTTATACCCTCACATATTATGTGCCCGAAAAGATGATCTGGCCCCTCCTAGGCAAATCAAACTTCACATGACCTTCAGGAGCATGGACAATCATAGCACGAGAGTGGTGCATTTCGAGGTGATGTATTTAGAATCATCTTTCAACACCATCGCCCGGCTTGCCGAAAAAATGTTCGCATGTTTAATAAAATGTTCAGGCTACCCAAAAAATGTTGGTCGGTTTGAGAAATATCCACGGGTTTTGAAAAAGGTATTCATGTATTGGATTTTTTTTAGGTTAATTCATGTATTGGCTGAAAAGGGGAAAAAGAAACAGAAAAAAAATAGGAAAAAAGCAGAAAGGTAAACAAAAAATATAAGTGAGCCTCTTTGCTACAGAGTACGTACCCATGCCACTTTGCACTGCAAAAGCCCATCTATGGACGTCGGCCAATCCAAAAAGAAAGCAGGCCCATCTGATCTCGTAGAACCCAAACCCAAAACGGCATTCCGTTGTCCTCTAACGGCACGGCATCTCTCTCCTCGTCATTCCCGATCGATCAGTACCGTCTCCGCCTCTCCAACCCAAGTATCCAATCCGTCTCCGGCCACCCGCCGCCGGCGAGCTCTAGGCCAGCATACGGAGGAGGAGTACCAGCGAGGACACCCACCACGCCATGGCGCCTCCCCCGAGCACCGGCGCTGGCGGCGCCCCCGACGGCCTGAATCCCAGGGACGTGTGCGTGGTCGGCGTCGCCCGCACGCCCATCGGCGCCCTGCTCGGCTCCCTCTCCTCCCTCCCCGCCACCAAGCTCGGCTCCGTCGCCATCCAGGGTAACATCTCTGAACCCTCCGCTAAGTAATCATCACATTGCCGCAGTTCGTTGGAAGCATGGATCCGAGTAGTCAGTCATGCCGTCCTCTCTCCCGGTCTCCCCAAATTAGGTGCTCTCAGGAGAGCAAACGTCGATCCGGCGCTGTGCAGGAGGTGTTCATGGGCAACGTCCTCAGCGCCAACCTGGGCCAGGCCCCCGCGAGGCAGGCCGCTCTGGCGCCGGCCTACCTAACACCGTCCCCTGTACCACCATCAACAAAGTTTGCTCCTCAGGGATGAAGGGTAACTCATCATGTCACCTACTATTTTATTTACACACTCTTCCATACTCCAGTTGCTTGTCACTGCTGCTCAAAGTCTTGTGCTGCTTCTGGCAGCTGTCATGCTTGCGGCGCAGTCGATTCAGTTGGGGATCAACGATGTTGTGGTCGCCGGTGGCATGGAGAGCATGTCGAATGCCCCCAAATACATGGCAGAAGCAAGGTTCTTTGTTTTTTTTTCTTTATCATGTGCCGGCTATAATAGTTTTCAGTCAAGCCTGCATCCTCTCTTGTAAGTAGCTTGCTTATAACGAGCCTGTGGAAATAAAATACAGACGAGGATCACGGTTTGGACATGATGTGGTGATCGACGGGATGCTCAAGGATGGATTGTGGGATGTGTATAATGATTTCCACATGGGAATGTGCGCTGAGCTGTGTGCGGATCAGCACTCGATTTCAAGGGAGGAGCAGGTTGCTATCTGAGTTTTTTAAGAATTACAAAGTTCCTTATACAATCAGAACTCACATGTAGTTACCTAGTACAATCTAATGAATATTTGGAAATGGCTCTCCCTTTCGCGCGTCTAGGATGCTTATTCCATCCAGAGCAATGAACACGGGATAGCAGCTCGTGACAGCGGTGCATTTGATTGGGAAATTGTTCCGGTATATGCATTATTCTCATATGCTAAACACCCTTCTTCTGTACGAAATACTCGCACTTGGGTAGCAATTGAAGACATTTCTTGTTACCCAGGTTGAAGTTCCTTCTGGTAGAGGGAGACCGCCACTTATCGTTGACAAGGATGAAAGTCTTGCAAAGGTACTCCCACCCAGTGATATCGACTGTCGTATGGAAGGAATTTCTTTGCTGTTAGTGGCATGGTTTTAATTTTTACTGTTGCAGATCCAATATAATTTTGTGGTGATAAAAAAAATTAAGTTGTGGCAATAGCAACCATCAGCGCACCTCTTCCGGTTTTGACACTTTTTCCTCTGGTGATCCATGTGCACAGTATGATCCAGCAAAGCTGAGGAAACTTGGACCGGCTTTCAAGAAGAATGGCTCTGTAACCGCAGGAAATTCTTCTAGTATAAGGTTTGCTATTATCGTACTAGTCGTATACTACCACCGTCGATAGTTTCTTAGATGGAAACCTTGCAGAGTAATTAACTTGCAGCCACAATCCAGTATGATATCATAATCTCAAATACAGCATTTGAATTTAAGCTAGTACATATTGAGCTCCATGATTAAAGTTTCTCTGTTCAATACTTCTAAACTTAACTGTTTCTTTTGGAATTATAGTACTGCTTGGTGTAGCATTGGAGCTTTATTTTTACATGACCAAGCTACCTTTTGTATGCAATATGCATCCGAACTATGTTGTATATCTTCAGTAGTAAAAATTAATGGTCTTTTGTGTGTCATCTTAAGAGTGTACTTGAAGAATGATTATTTGGAAAGTTGAGTTGTATGTTTTCTACACGGTTAAGATAAACTATGCAAAGCGATGTCTACTTGAAGTGTAACTGTAGTGCCATTCTTATCTTCCGATGTACAGCGATGGTGCTGCTGCAGTTGTGCTAGTCAGTGGGGAGAAAGCTAAGAACCTTGGCCTTCAAGTTATTGCAAGGATCAGAGGCTACGCTGATGCTGCTCAGGTAACTTATACTCCCTCCGTTCGGAAAAGGATGTCACAAAAATGGTCTATCTATAGTTCATTTTTGTGACATCCTTTTCCGAACGGAGGGAGTACATGCTTTTTCATTAATCATTGTGTGTGAAACAAATGTCATTTGAGAAATCTCGACCCATTGTTCCTGTTTGTGAGGACTGGTAGCAGCATTATCATTTTCTGTGTCTCAAAGCTGTGAACCTGGCATATCTTTTAAACTCGATGACGTATTGCTGTAGGCATCTTCTTGATTATATTGTTTTGCTTTTATACATTACAGTGAGTTTTACTAACTCCTAAAAATAAGTACAGGCACCTGAGCTATTTACGACAACTCCGGCTCTTGCTATTCCAAAGGCTATATCAAATTCGGGTCTCCAAACTTCAGAAATAGATTATTATGAGATAAATGAGGCTTTCTCGGTATATTCTTGGTCTTGTTACTTTTAGTAGTAGTCAGGGCTGAAGAATGAGTCACGACTAAACTATATACTTCTGGATGTTCAGGTTGTTGCCGTAGCAAATCAGAGGCTTCTTCGCATTCCTCCTGTGAGCCACTAAACTAGTTTTAGTTAACAGTATACTCCAGCAAATAGGTAGTCTTAAATATTCTCATGAATATTGATGAACATTTCACTTTCTCAGGGAAAGCTAAATTTAAGTGGTGGCGCTGTTTCTCTTGGCCATCCTATCGGCTGCAGTGGTGCACGAATTATAGTCACTTTGCTCGGGGTATGCTTCCTTCCTACTAACTGGAAGATCATCATGCATTCATAGTATTTATTACATCACTGTTTCACTTTTATAGTGTTGGCTTATCCCACATTTATGTTTCATAAAAATAAAAAATATGTATAAAATGTCTAAAGGGTATTATACTGACCATTTCTGGCCTTGCTCCAGATCAGCTCTAGAATTCTCATCTTCCACTAGCTTCTAACTTGAATAGTTACCTCTTATTCCATTTTAAAAATCTAGTTTTTTGTTCTGCTCCACAGATTCTTAGACAAAAACATGGGAAGTTTGGGGTTGCCGGAATTTGCAACGGCGGGGGTGGTGCTTCAGCCATCGTTGTAGAGTCCATGTAAGTTTCTACTGTGTTCTCCAGGTTTTCTTTCATAAAGTAGTCTTCAGGTCATTGCCACACCGACCATCTGGGTGAATTACCTGTCAAGGGCGCAATACAAAATAATAATTACAAAGAGGAATCTTTTTCCTACCTATTTTCCTTAACAATTTTCGTTACACATGCCGTCTTATCATATAAAAATTATCCGATTTTTAAATTTGTGACTACTACCACTTACATTCATCGAATGGGATCACAGTAGGCGCTTATAGTTGTCTGAGATACTTCCTTAGCGAGTCTTACTTGATGATGCAGGCAAACTTCATCTCATCTGCGTTCTTCGTTGTGAAGTTAGCACGAGCAAATTAGCAAAAGCTGAGCTGTAAAGTACTCCATGTTGTATTACGGTATTTCTGTGAACTGTAGGGGAGATGGATCCATCATCCATGGTGTATAAGTAATTATAAGTCAAAGATGACATGGTAAACAATGTAAAATAAGAGACCACGTGCTACTCGCGCAGATGGTCTCCCTGTACCTTGTATAACAGATGGGCACAGCAATAGCCAAACTGTTAATATTTTTTGCACCGATGATGGTGTAGAGGTTTTATATTTCAACATTGATCTACATTGTAGAAAGATCATCGTTATTGTATTTCAGAATAAGTAGGAAAATTACTTGTTTTTTCGTATGCGCACATGTTTGGACACTTAGAATGTGTTAAACGAGTTATCGAGCTACTCGCGAGCTACTCACGAGTAGCTTCGTCAACAAACGAGTTCAGAAATGAAACTTGGCTCGGCTCGTGAGACACCGAGTTCGAGCCGAGTCACGAGCTACTTGTTTAACTCACAAGTTTCGAGTTTTAATTCCATCCCTAATTATGCCTAATTATGATAGAGAGGGAGGTAGATTATAGAACTTGGCATTAGGTTCCATATGTCGGAGAAGAAGGTAAGCCAACCTAATCTTTTGTTTTGTGAATTGTCGGGTTCATCCATGTCAAACAAAAAAAATATTGTCGGGTTCATCATGGTTTTCTAAAACTCAACCAAAATTCCACAATTGCAAATTTCTCTCTGGACGATAGCCTCATGTTTGACTTTTCATTCCAAAGCGCTTAAAAAAATGATCGTGCGTACGTCACGTCACGTGTTGCAGCAAGTGAACTTGCTCCAAAGTCCACCTGCCTTTTCGAATGCTGCAACTGCTACCCCACCTGCGGCACGTACAGCTTGTCCACTGACACGCGGGCCCAACAGCACAGCTCAAAGTTAGGCCCACCAGTCAGGGTCAGGGGAGATGGGGATGGAAAAGTTCAGCACGGGCGGATCCAACCACTGCACTGAGCATAGCTAGTGTGAGCTGAGCTGAGCAGATGTGAGTGAAGCAGCTACAGAGGAGGCCGTTTGCTTTCGTTCGTTTCCAATTTATGGCGACTTAATGCCACCAGCTCCTAGCTCGCATCAATGGCCATGGCCGAATGCATCTGAGCTGAGCTCACTCCCCTTTCGTCTTCCCCATCCATCTCAGCTCAATCTTCTCCACCGCACCATTTCTCCTCTGACTCCGAGAATTCCTTTTTTGTTTCTTCCTCTTATCTTATTTCGTTGGTGCTGTCGGGTAGCAGTGCTGTCGCCCTGCCCCCTACTCTGCTGTGTTCCGCCGTGTTCATTCGTCGTCTCCCCCTCCTCTCTGAGTGAGGCTGAAGGTGTTTTGAATTCGAATCGCCCGCCTGGCGGGTTCCCTTCTTGATTTCCCAGTCAACCACTGTCTGGATTTGCTGCAGAAGCACGGGATTTTCTTTTCTGCAAGGGGTTGACGCGCGCGCAGAGCTCTAGATTGTTTTTGTTTCTGCATTTCTTTGCTGAGTGAGTCTTTGGTCCGGGAGCTCCCTCGTGCACGAGATTTGGTGGCCATGGTGGCCGAGCCGCTGGTGCACAGGGTCCTCTCCATGGCGACCTCGTCCTCCTTCTCCAAGAAGGCGAAGAAGGCGTCGGGGGACAGCGGCAGGACAGTGGGCATCCTGTCGTTCGAGGCGGCCAACGCCATGTCGCGCGCCGCGGACCTCCACCGCTCCCTCTCCGATGCCGAGGCCGCCCGCCTGCTGGGCCCGCTCTGCCTCGGCTCCCGCGCCGTGCGCGCCCTCGTGCCGGGCGACGACGCGCGCCTCCTCGCGCTCGCGCTCGCCGAGAAGCTCGACTCGCTCAACCGCGTCGCCGCCGTCGCCGCGCGCCTCGGCCGCCGCTGCGCGGCCCCGGCGCTCCAGGGGTTCGACCACGTCTACGCCGACCTCCTCGCCGGCCGCTACTCCGACGCCGCCGCGGCCCCCTTCGCCCCCGCGTCCTCCGACTCCGCGCTCGTCCGCCAGCTCGACCGCCTGGCCGCCGCCACGGCGGGGCTCTACGCCGAGCTCGACGCGCTCGCCGACCTCGAGCAGTCCGCGCGGAAGCTGCCCACAGACGAGGCCCGCCGCCGCGTCCTCGAGCAGCGCCGCCGCCACGACGTGCGGCGCCTCCGCGACGCCTCGCTCTGGAACTGGACCTACGACAGGGCCGTGCTCCTGCTCGCCCGCGCCGTCTGCGCCGTCTACCGCCGCATCTGCCTCGTCTTCGGCGACCCCATGCTCGGCCTCGACCTGCTCGCTCCGACCTCACGCCGTCACCGGCAACAGTGCGCCCAGAGCCGGCGACTTTCCTCTGGCCCGGTCACCGCCCCTCTATCCGAGAAGTCAGGGCCGATTTCCATGGTCGTCCACACGCCGCTGCCGACGAGCCTCCGGCCGTCGAATTGCGGGGGGAACTTGTTCATGGAGTGCTTGAGCATGAGCAGCTCGGCGCCGTGGAGGGATGAAGACTTCTCGGAGGATGCCAGCTGCATCAGCACCATCAGGTCAGGGATGCTCGTGCCGTTCAGCGGCGAGGAGTCCGCGCTGTCGACGACGACCAAGAACAGAAGGTTTCGGTTCGGCCCGAAGAGCACGGTGACATCGTTGGCCCCGCCGTCAACGATCGGTGGCTCAGCGCTGGCATTGCACTACGCGAACATCATCATTATCATCGAGAAGCTGCTCCAGTACCCGCACCTCGTCGGCGAGGAGGCCCGGGACGATCTGTACCAGATGCTGCCGTCGAGCCTGAGGGCATCTCTGAGAAAGAATCTCAGAACCTACGTCAAGAACATTGCAATCTACGACGCGTTCCTCGCGCACGACTGGCGGGAGACGCTGGAGAAGACGCTGGCATGGCTGGCACCCATGGCGCACGACACGATGCGGTGGCAGACCGAGAGGAACTTCGAGCAGCAGGAGATTGTATTGAAGGGGAATGTGCTGCTGCTGCAGACATTGTACTTCGCCGACCGGGAGAAGACAGAGGCGGTGATCTGCGAGCTGCTCGTCGGGCTCAACTACATCTGCCGGTACGAGCAGCAGCAGAACGCGCTGCTCGACTGCTCGAGCAGCATCGACTTTGAAGACTGTATGGAGTGGCAACTGCACTAAAGGTTGAGCTTGCAAGGTCAGGTTTCTGTTCAAAGTTGTTGTTCAACACTGTACAATTAGTGGGAGATGAAAACAAAGGGTGCTTGTGTTTTTTGGTTTGGATTTCTTCCTTTTTTGTTCATGAGTTCAGATGAGATCATCTATCTACTCGTAGATGAATGAATATAGGATTGCCCAGTGAATTCTCTGTCAACTTGAAAAGACTGACCTGAATGCCACTCAAACTAATTCCTGTTGTACATATTGTAGTTTGCCTAGTAAATGCATGGTGGTTGTGGGTGAATAGATGAAATTATCGAAATTGGTAATGAAGTGACAAAGTTATGTTAACAGCTCCTACCATGGTTACCTACTGAATTCTAGCATATGGAATGTTCAGACTTGAGACTTGTGAAGTCAGTGCCTTTCTCATTCTTTTATCGTCAGCGTGGGACTTTTTCCAAAAGCACATTGAGACAATGTAGGATAATGTTGCGCAAAGGCATAACTTTGGGCATTATTTTAAGTGGTACAACTTTAGACAAACTAGTATTCTTGAGACAATCTAGGATAATGTTACACAAAGGCATATCTTTAGGCATTAATTTAAGCTTTACAACTTTAGACAAACTAGTATTATACTACATCAGGCAGGGTTAGTAAACGTTGATGCTAACCCACTCATATTTCATATTATCATAACATGCCTTATATACCGTAAAGCCCGCAGCGACCGAGTTTAGTTGGTAGGTCAATTAGCTTACCTTCTCCTTCTCTGAGGTTTAATTTTTATTTTTTCCAACTTGTGCTCAGCATCATCTGCTCAAAGGGGTACCTATCTTATCTGAACCGAGCATTGCAACCGCACAAAAGGAAAAGAAATTTAGAAAAATAAATACCAATCATGACCATGCATGAACCGTGAGTGCTACTCTGCAGCATGATGCCCTTTTTGTTCTAAGAGGCACACACACACACATATGTATGTATCAGCTGCCCATCTGACTGTCTCTGTTGCAAGCAAGTTGGTGAAGCATGTGTAGTAAACACTCATTAGCAATCAGTAAGGAAATGCAAGTGTTCTTCTTCTTCTTTGGTTGCACTGATGGGGGCGATGATGGCCTACAGTCTCGCTTCAAGTCTGACTTTTTTCACACACGCTGTACTTGCGATCGCCGTGCAGAAATACATACATATGTTTTCATCATCGCACAATGTCTGAAAGTGGATCTGAATTCAGTCCAGCACTCCATTGGTTGAATCAGGTTGCATCCACATTTGATTTGATTAGAGTTTGGAGTTCATTCGTCATGTGTGTTGAGCACTCCAAGTGCGGTGAACTATTTTATCCCATTCCTTGAACTTGAGCTGAGACTAGCCATAGTGGGAGTAACATAGGTGGTAACATAAGTGCCACATAAGCACAAATGATGATGTGGCATGCAATTAAAGAAGAGAGAGATGGTGGTGGTATCATAGGTAGATACCGTAACATAACAGATTTCGAGGCAAAATGAGTCTATAGGCTAATAAATGCATGTTTGTATGATACCACACATATGTTACTATCCACTATAGAGGTAGTAACATATACTAGTATCATATGCATGATACTAGTGTATGATACTCCCCACTATGAGTAGTCTGAAGATGAAAAACTTTTTTGTCATCTGCTTCAGTTGGCGCCATTAATGATGAAAAACTCAATCGGTTTGATTTAATTATGGGAGGACTTGATTGGTGTTTATATCCAGGTGGACGTGTTAATTTGAGTATTAATCTCGGTTAGGAGTGTGGGTCATTAATCCAGGTGAACGCTCTGCTCAACTGCGACTTTGATGACGACTGTATGGAGGGGCAGCTGCAGTAGAATTACAACTTAAAAGGTCAGAGTTTCTGCCCAGATGTTTGTTCCATCCACAGAGGTAAACCTCGGGACCTTAAGGGCTCTTCTCAGAGCTCAGCGCACGCCGGCCGTCGGATCGGGCAGCTGCCGTGCGATCTGCGCCGTCGATTGCGGGTGCAGCTACAGTGTTTTCGTCCGTCGTGGTGGTGTGTGATTTCCGTGCCACTGCCTGTGGGCCCAGGGCGCCGCCGGTCCCACGCCGGCCCCGCTCGACAGGGACACACAGCGTCGTGCCCCCGGTGCCTTTCTCCCTCTAAAAATGCACTGCGCGGACATTTTGCAGAAAAACGCCCGCAAAGGACCTTATCGTAATTTTCGGAAAGCTCGAGGACTTTTTTGCAAAAGTCTCCGCAGAGCACGCTCCCCTTCCTCTTCCTCTCTCTCCCGCGACGGCCCGAGGCCGCCGTCGCCGCCGGCGCGCATCGCCGCCGTTCCCGACCTCCCCGCTCGCACCGGAGACCACCACCCGAACCGCCGTCGCCGGATCCGCCTCCTGGCCGAACGCCGCGTGCCGGGAGGCCGCGGGCTCGCCGGAATCACCGCCGCCTCGCCGCGGAGCATCGCCGCCGTTTCACCACCCCTACGGCCGCTCCGGCGACCAAACGGGGGCGGCGCCGCCGCCAAAGACCCCCCCGCGACGACGCGCACCCAGCGCGCCCAGGCACGCGTGCTGGGACGCCGTCGTTCGCCGCCGGTGGCCGCCGCGCCGCCGCGGCCGAGCCACCGCCCCGGTGACGTCGCCGCGCGGCTGAGCTGGGCTGGGCCGCTTGATGGGCCGGGCCACCGCGCTGCGCGGCCTTTCGGCCTTTTTTTTTTTTCCCCTCTACCTTTTCCAAAAAAAAAACAATTTTCAGAACACATTTTAAAACCAGAAAATTATGAAAAACAGTTCCAAATCCACTAAAACCAAATTACAATAAAATAAATGCCAAAATAAAGAAATCCATTGCAACTACTTCGCGACATTTTAAATTGTTTCAAATCTTAAACAAATCTTAAACAATAAAACCATTCGTAATTTACAAAAATACATATATCAAAATTTAATTCAAAAAATCTATAAAAAATAGCACAAACGCAAATAAAAACAGTTCCAAATCCACTAAGACCAAATTACAATAAAAAAAATGCCAAAATAAAGAAAGCCATTGCAACTACTTCGCGACATTTTAAATTGTTTCAAATCTTAAACAAATCTTAAACAATAAAACCATTCGTAATTTACAAAAATACATAGATCAAAATTTAATTCAAAAAATCTATAAAAAATAGCACAAACACAAATATTACAAAATAACATGTAAATAAACTCATTCCAAATATGTAATTCAATTTACTAATTGCTCGGACTAAACTTACCTCTCTTTAAAAACTAAATGAAATTAAAAGAATGCTTAGTTACATGCGCATTTCAACAAATCTTAAATTATTTCCCTCTGAATATCATTTCGAATTTAACAGTTCCTAACACATTACATCTCCTCTGACCAAGAAACAAAATTACGTAAAACATAATATTTAGGCACAACCATAATATGTTTCCTCTAAATATGGTGGTAAAAAGGGAAATTATAACAAAATCGAACTATATTTAACCATTCCAATTTAGATAACATATTTAGAAGCAATATAACTTAAATCTACCTAATCATACACCCGCATTTTAAAAAAAAACGCACAGAAAATGTATTTCCTCAAAAAAAAAACATTCTCTCCATCTGAGCATTTAATATCTCGGTGCCATGATCTTTTGGTTCGTTGTTTGATGATGTTTCATGAAGGTTCATGTACACTAAGTTATATTGTGCATCTGATTCCCACATGTGTGGTCCATCATTTAGAATCTCTCACAATTTAACATTTACATGACGGTGATCATCATATGATGCTTCTAATGATGTAACTAATTTTGAATTTTAACATGACGGACATTTCCAAATTTGAATTTTAACACACGGGCCGTGCGTTAATTGTGTCATATTAAGAATGTTTGTTATAGCGTTTTACAAACTGAAAACCAGTGTCAACGGCGGGTGGCGCGCGGCAAGCCGCGCCAGGAAATCTAGTAGTGTAGAAGTGATGTGAGTTGAGGAACACGAAGGGTGCTTGTGATTTTTTTTTGGATGTCTTCCTTTTTTGTATGCATGAGTTTAGATGAAATCATCTATCTATTCATAGATGAATGGATAAATATAGGAAGAACTGCCTAATGAATGCTCTGTGCACTCGAAGTATTGTATAATCTTAGTAAAATTGTGCATGCATACATCAGTCGAACAATCTGAAAAACAGTAGTATTTTGCATAGTAAATTTGCATTGGGAATTTGTCCACACCCTCAATCACATAAGAAGAATTAAGGTGAAACTATCCAAACTGGTAATAAAGTCACAAGGTTAGTTAGCTACTAGTCTACTACCATGTTTAGTTAGCTACTGAATTTTACCTAGCATATGGAATGTTCAGACTTGAGAGTTGTGAAGTCAGTGGTAGGGATGGAGTTTTGGCACCCAGGTCCATATGCTCTCGTTATCTGGACCACGGAAATGTGCTCTAAGATCTGTGATAGACACAATAATGAGGGAGATACGAGCAGTAGTAAATGTCTTATACAGAGTCAGTATTCCCAGCCATACGTCGTGGGCCCGGGACGGTATGAGGTTCCGTGACGGGAGCGGAGCGGGATGCTTCGAGACCGTAACGCCGCTCTCTTGGACCGCTTGAACAGATCGATTACTGCTAGCAGCCTAGCAGGATCTTGGTGCTGCACTTCAAACCTTGGCGTCAGGACAAACAACAGGGCGGTGCCTCCTTCGTGATGTTGGCTAGAAGTTCAAAGCGGGATTAAAACATCTAATTACTATGACCCATAATCGATGCTCCCAGTCCCCAAATCACAGGATCTGGAGTACAATGATGTAGAGATTCAGATTTGGCACTTCGCAAAAAAGAAGACTTACTACCTTACTTGAGATTAGAAATCTCACATCTGGCATGCTAAGCATCAGGATAACGGTAGACGACGGAATCGCTCCTCCATTAATACTTGACTACAACATCAAGAGATACCCAAATCGATAGTGTCTGTCCGTCATGGAGTTGTATTCGTCTGTTAGTTTTCAGTTTTGCTGCTTGTACCGTCGTTTGGCTGACCGGTTCTGAAGTCTGAACCAGTTCTCGATTTTTTGCTTTCGATCGACCTACACATTTGCAGGGACTAGTTAGTTTTCCCATTATTATGGACATGTACTATGTGGCTTCGGTAATGCAATGGAGCCGGGGAGCCTCTCCTTGTTCGTCTAAAATACCCAAATCGAAGAGAGCACAAGCCTGTTTGGTGGTGCGCGCAAGCGAGTCGTCTAGTAAGCCCTCGATGCGGTGTCGCTCCTGCCGGAGATCTCGCACAGTCTCACCGGAACATCACTCGCATCACCGGCTTCGGTCACCTCCCCAGCGATGGCTGCGCCGGCAAGCTGCTCGTGCTCACTTGCGTCACACGGTCATCGGCGGCCGCGCGCCCTAAGCTGGCACCCCCGCGTCGACATCGCTAGCGTCCTAGCGAGCTAGTTTACCAGGCGCACGAAGCGGGCCCTGCCCTCCTCCACGAGACCTCGAGCGACGTCTTCGTCGACACCCAGGGTCAATGAAAGTGTGGTTGCTCTCCAAATTCTATGCCTCTACGTCAACTCCGCCGACCACGCCGTCGAAGTTCGTGCAGCTCCCATGTGGCCGCCGGCTCTGGCTAATGCCGCTGCCGCGCCCATGTCACGCTCCCGAACCATGGGAAGCAGCAGCCGGACATGATGTCCTTCTACATAGTCGAGAGCCGCTTCGTGACGACTCGTTGATCTGGTCGAGCTGCGTGTCCAGTGTTTCTCTTTTTTTTTGACATTGCGTGGCCAGTGTTCTCGGGGAGTCGAGGGGAGGGCCCATTCCAATACCCTGTCGTCGTGACTAAATCCTCGACGTGCGCCTCCAGGTCTCCAGGACCTCGCTGGAGAGGGATTAGGATGACTCCAACGGGGCGACCCATCGAGTCCGTTTCTGTTCGGATGGGAAAATTCAGGCCCCAACCATGCGACGCATTCATCCGGCTGGTCCGTTTCGTGCTCCGTTTCTGTCCGGGCCGACGCATTCCTGGCCCAAATTTGGGTCACCGATGCGTCGGGGACGGACAGAAACGGAGAGAAAACAACGTCCGCTCTATCCTCGCATGTCCTCCCGTGTCCGCGTGTTGGCCCACATGGCAGCCGAACAAATCACCTATCTCCTTCTCCCACCTACCGCACTAGTCTCTCTCCTAGAAAAATCCCCACCGCATCGAGTGCGAGAGACGGCGACGGCGGTGAGCAGCATGAGCTCCTCCCAACTCGACCCATCGGCGATGACCATGGCAAGGCCCCGGAGGCGGAGGACGGCGTCAGCCTCGGCGACGACCATGGAGACCTCGGCCTCTGCACCCGATGCGCCATGGCCGCGAGGACGTGTGGGGTTGACGGCCCGAGGTTGGCGGCGAGGATGCGCCATGGAGGCGGAGGACCGCATCGAGCAGCAGCCTGGCGCAGTGGTTGACGGCCCGAGGTACGTACAAGCTAGCGGCCATCTCCACCACCGCGCTTCCAACTCTGCTTCACTCTCCAAGTCGACCAAAATCCCCAATCTCATCCGTGCAGCTCCAATCCCTATCCTTTTTCTTTGATTCTTTATTGCCCAACGAAGTGAGAAGAATCGGTGGAAGATTGGAGGAGCTAGAAGGCAGCGCGGGCCGGCACTGGATGAACGCCTGAGAGGAGAGCTAGCGTGCGCCTGGTCTAGTCGGCGGTTGCCTCGCCGTCGCCTGCTTTATATTTTCTTCTTTTGGACAATGGTTAGGATTGTAATGAAAACTTATTGATTAGCCTTTTTTTGTTGTTGCCGATGGAATTTTTTGTGTGATTTTTAAAGCTTGATGGATTGCCGGTCGTCTGCTTGCTTCCTCGTTCTTCATCAGTTTTCGTTTTCTGCTGCTGTCCGCTCAAATGGGTCGGCACCACCGTTGGGGGCACTGCCGAATTCGTCGTGTCCGCACCCTGTCCGCCCGGCCGGACGGCGACGCAAACGGACCAAAAGAGGTGTCCGTTTGCGTCGCCCCGTTGGAGTCATCCTTATAATAGCCTCATGACCAGGGACGGCCGGCACCCGCGAGCCAGATCACGGCATTACGAACAACACGTACTGGAAGAAGAAGGCTGCGCCACCCTCGCACGACGGCTGGCGGCGTGATGCCATCTTCTCAGCTCCACGTCCGTCGCGTCGTTCCGGCGCAGGGTCAGCCTGCCGTTTGTACCAAGCCAATCGCAACAGCTAAAAATGACTTAAATGCGGGCTGGTGGTGGGCAGTGCCACTGTTCCTAATTCTGGCTACAGATGGGAATACATCAGTAAATACAGTGCCTGTCACAAATCTCGAAGCAAGTGGTCGATGTAGATACAGAGAGCATCTGGACTCGGGTTCCATTATGAATTTCCGGAAGTCAGTGCCTTTGTTATTTTTAATTGTCAGCATGGGAACTTTTGCCAAAAGCACATTGGGAAAATCTACGACAATGTTACACAAAGGTTCAGCTTTAGGCATCAAGAAAGGTTTTTTTTTTAGACTAGAGGATCCCAGCTCCCAATTTCATTAAAAATGAAACTGATAATACAATGTTAGGCCTTTTGATTGTGCCCGAGTGCTAACTCACTCGTTAGACACATTTACAACACGCCGCGTGTGCCACACCGTACAGCATCAGCCGCTAAAACAAGACTAGAAATTCAAAGTCCAAACTGAAAGTAAACTACAACAACAAGGCTAACTCCAGCCAACTCAGCAACAGGGAACTACAGCTTCTAAAACCATTACACATCCAAACTCAGAACTTCCAAAGACCATCAGGAGTCTGTGATGCGAAGCACCAATGGCCCCCACTCCTATCTCCTGTGGAAGAACTCAGCCGCCGCCAGAGTTAGCATTCTTGCTCCTATGCGTTAGAGGCTTCGAAGGTTTGCTCTCTGCAAATCAGTCCAGTATGATATAAAGTGAACAGTCTAAAAGATAATAACAGTTGGATCCTGTGGGTACACCTCGTCGAAACAGGCCCCATTTTCTGGTTTTTCCAGATGGTCCAAAACAACGCAGCGACCCCTGTCGACAACAGGATCTTGTCACTTGTACAAAAAACTCTCTAACTAGATAGGTAAGTTATCAAAGCTAATCGAAACTGAAGGTAAATTGAGAGGGCATCTCACCACACTCCAAGCATAGCTTGCTAAAGGATAATCTTTTAGGGGAGTCTTAACATACCATACTTTCCTATTCGCACTTTAACTTGAGTTTTTTCAGTGCTACATACAAGGATCTAACAGAAAACACTCCAGACTTTGTTAAAGTCCACACACATCTATCCTCCGTATCAGTCAATCCAACACCAGCACAACACTCTTTTAACTTATACCAAAGCTCGGCTAAATCACCCCACAGAGCCCTTCTAAAATTTAAAACATTCCACCCTTCAGTAAACACTCTAGCAACATAAATAGTCTTACTGTGGGATAAATTGTACAGTCTAGGGAACTCCATCCGGAGAGGTTTATCCCCTATCCACAGATCATCCCAAACCCTAGTTCTAACACCATTACCTATTCTTTTTCTACAAAACTTAAAAGAAAATATCTCTAACTTTAATCAACCCTGACCAGAAATGCGAATGAAAAGGTTTATCTTTACATGTGCTAACGGAGATGAGTGCAGATACTTAGCTCTAATTAATTGCTACCACAGACCTTCTTCGTTATCTTCCATAAGCACTTACATAATAAACATACGTTCATAGTAAATGGTAAATCCAAAAGGAAGTTCACCACCTACACAAGTAAAAAAAGACATATACTCCATACTTTTAGACTTAGCTTGACCACAACAGAAAATCTCACTCTTCAAGTTGATCTTTAAACCTGAGAGATGCTCAAAAATACATAACAAGTTCTTTAAATTCCTAGCAGACTCTAGATCATCTTGAAACATAAAGATAGTAACATCAGCGTACTGTAGCAAAACTAACCCTTCATCTACGAAATTTTGTACCAGAGGTTTAATCAAACCAACACCAGCATATACTATTGTATCTTACTAGCATCTACACACTTGGGCAACAAAGTAATCAAACCATAATTAAACCTAGAAATATCTAAGGTCCCCTCACAAAAACTACTGAACAGAGCACACAAGTCACCACATATCAGAGACCAGACATGCTGATAAAACTCCTCAAATGAAAACGGCTTCCCTAACTTAACTCTATCACTAACAGATAGAGCATTATCTAACACGACATCTAACGAAATACTAGTGTTGCTAATCACTGGCCCAAACAACTGTTTGTAAAAAGAGTTAGCATACTTTAATATGTTAACCTCTCCTACGATCAGACCTTCCTCTTGCAGAAAACTCGTAATCCTACTCTTTTCTTTTCCTACCGCTAGCTTTTAGCCATGAAATATGGGGTCAGCAAGACACCTTGCAATAAATCTTTCGACTTAGCCCTCTGAGACCATTAAGCTTATCCTCTAACGATTTCCTCAAATAGTGTTTCTCTACTGTTAGGCCAACCAACTCGCTTTCCTTATCAATTTCATCTATTGCCAAAGAAAGAACACCCTTCTGTTTTTTTATAAAAGCCTGGTAATTAATATCCCAACCTTATTAGAAAGGTTAGACCACTTCGAAAGCATTCTAATCTTACTGTTATCACTAACTTTTCTAAGTAAGTTAAAAAAAAACCTTCCAACCAGTAGGGACACCGTTTTTCATACTAAAAAAATATGCACAAGCTCTACTAAGAAATCCTCCTTATCTCTAGCATGTGGCGCACCATAGACCAACTTATCTCTGAAACAATAACATCATGCATCTCACAGTTTACCCCCAATAAGATCCCTCCTACAACTTAAATTACTAAGAAAATTGACAGTAAAAACACACTTCTTAGTCTCCTAAATGCCAAGAAAATTAACATGGTACTTGGAAATTACAACATTAATATAAAAACACTTCTCCTGGCTCTCCTAAACCTCTAGCAATCCAAGCGAACCCAGCCATCTACAAATGAAAGAAACAGGACCAGTAACTCTACTATTACTCTTACCAAACGAACTTTGTTTGTTATTTCACGTGCCCAAGCCAGCTAACAATCTACCTGAACTATCGAGCTCCCTATCCTCCTCATTTATGTCACCCTTATCTAAAAAAAAAACATTTCTCCAAATCCTCGTCACCATCTACTTTTTCTACCATTATCAACTAAAACCTTATTTCTCTTTACTTTGTTTTGCAATAAACAACTCAGATCTGGCTTTCTCTAATTTACTGATACCATAACAGATTCATCTACCTCTACACTGTTAACTCCTAGCTTAATACCTACTTTACCAGCTAATCTCTACCATTAACAACTAAACCTTATTCTCTTTACTTTGTTTTGCAATAATCAACTCAGATCTCACTTTCTCTAATTTACTGATAACATTAACAGATTCATCTACCTCTACACTGTTAACTCCAAGCTTAATACCCTACTTTACCAGCTAATCTCTACCATTAACAACTAAAACCTTATTCTCTTTACTTTGTTTTGCAATAACCAACTCAGATCTCACTTTCTCTAAATTACTGATAACATTAACAGTTTCCTCTACATATACACTGTTAATTTCCTAGCTTAATACCTACTTTACCAGCTAATCTTACAGCAAGGATGTCACCAAAGATTCATCTCAGCAACATTTCATCGAACACTTCATCTGCATCATCAATGGCAAAGTAGCACAGTACCTGGCCGGCTGCGCTGACATGATGGCGATGGATGCCGGAAGGCCCGTCTCGCGGGTGCATGCCCTCATGGCAGGGGGAGCGCCGCCTTGATGAGGTCCACCATCCACTTGACCTCCTCCATGTCCTGCTCCTCCAGACCCCGTGGTTACAGACGAGCACGTCGACCGGCCCGGCCTCCTCGAGCGCGCGCGCCACGGCGGCGGCGTCCCGGACGTCGGCCTGGTGGACCCCGACCCCGTGCTCCGTGGCAGCCTTGATGGCGGCGCGCGCGTCCTCGAGGCGGGCGGCGTTCAGCTCCCGCCCGGACTACTCTATCCCCGGACCGAAATTGCGGACGCGGAGTTCAGCTTTGCCCCGCGACCCGCGCCGGCGGCGGCAGGAGGAGTCGCCGGCGGGATCGCCCCACCTCTGCTAAACCTAACCTCCAATTCATTTGATATGAATCAACACCGGCATCAAGAAAGGTAGTATAACTTTATTACATTACGTTCGTAGACGTTGATTCTAACCCACTCATATTTCATATTATCATAAGCTGCCTTATATACCGTAAAGCCGCGGCGATCGAGTTTAGTTGGTACGTCAACTAGTCTTCTCCTTCTCCTGCTAAGGGATTTCTATTCAAATTTCACACCTGTGCTCACCAGCATCTGCTGAAAGGATACCTTATCTGAATTATAGATTGCAACGATGCAAAAGGTAAATAGAATTCAGAGATCGCTGCCCACTTGAAAGAAAAATAATGACCACATGAGACTTTGTGCTGCATGAACCGTGAGTGCTACTCTGCAGCAGGGTGCGGTCTTTTTGTTCTCAGAGGCACACAGATATGTATATGTATCAGCAGCTGCCCATCTGACTGTCTGTGTGTTGCAAGCAAGTTTGTAAAGCATGTGCAGTAAACAAACACTCATTATTAATCAGTAAGAAAATGCAAGTGTTGTTGTTCTTCTTGGGTTGTACTGATGGCGACGATGATGGCCTACGGCCTCGCTTGCTGCCTCTACTCTTCAACTCTCTGGCTTTTTTCACACAAACATACATAGTTTTTTTCTCGTGCATCATCGCACGTTGTCTGAAGTGGCTCTGAATTCAGCCCAGCACTCCATTGGTTGAATCAAGCTGAAGATGGAAAAGCTTTGGTTTGTGCCGTCGACGATGAAGAACTTGGTCGGCATTTGGTAAATTAATAGGGAGAACTTGATTGCTGTTTATATCCAGGTGGACGTGCTAATTTGGGGTTTAAGTTAAATTAACCTCGGCTGGGAGCTCCTGAACTGTAGGATGCATCTCCGAATGATTCTTATGTTGCGCAATCCGCAGTTGAGGAGGACGATGAGCTGAACGAGAGCATAAAAGGTTGTGCGCTGAAAGGTTCAGGCATAACCGGAGTTGAACATGTGATGGAAGTTGATGCAAACCAGGTGTACCTGCTTTCAAAGCAGTGCTTTGTTGGTTCCGTCAGAGTTGAACTTTTTTGACGACTGCTCCACCTGGCAGAAACAAGGAGGACACACTGCTGATGGAGTGTCGAGTGGGTGATGTGACGATGTCATTTGCATATCATTGAATAGTGGCTCTCCAGTAACGAAATCAGTATGATGTTTTTCATATAAAAGAAAGAGTATTGAACTACAGCAAATCTCCGGAAGAGGTGCTTGGTTTATGATTGTTCCTTGTATCTATCTCCTTTTGTTTGTCCTTACCGGTGGATGTCTTATTTAAATACTTTTTTTGTTGACCTACTTATCAAAGCCTTTTCTGTATACTTTCTCTGTTCTATTGCTACCGCGGGTCTTATGCAATCGATCGGATCATATAGATATCCCTTCAACACAACATAGGTTATCGAAAAGATCTCGGACGACTCACCCGCTAGCATTGAGGAAGGAAGCGGTGAGACCAGTTCAGTCATAACCTTGAATGAATTTATATAAGCCAGGATCTTGTACCGGGTACGGAGACTCTCTAGTGATGCTCCCCTACCCCCCTCTGCCTAGGGTAATAAGCTGGAGTGATAAGCTTAAGCTTTTTTTTTTTTGCGGGGAAAAGCAGATAGTATTACAGCAAGGTTCTTACTGAATAGTCCAGAAAAAACAAGGAAATTACAACCAGGTCCTTCTGGACCTCAACTCCACCGACGACCTGCAGAACGCGCTGGCGGCGCGCCGCCGCAACTGCTCCACACACGCCTTGGAACGGACGCAGCCCCTCTGCGGCCGGGAAGTCGCCGACCCTCAGCTCCGAAGAACCTCCATCCTGCATCGCCTGTGTCGTCGCCTTGCTCCAATCCATCTGCAGCTCCAAATTATTCAGCTTCCGGACCCGCCACTGCTCGGAATCCGGCGAGGGGGCGCCATGCGCCGCAGCTCCGAGAAGCTGCAAGCACGGCGAAGACCGCCGATCCGCGGTGAAGCTCCGGAAAGCCGCACCGCTGAAGAGGACGACCGACGGCCGCAAAATCCACTCCGACTCCGCCCCCAACTCCTCGGCGGCGCCGGCTGGAACCCTACCCGTACCTACACTATATACACGACCGGATCCGAGGTTCCGCCACCCTCCCGCCGCCGGAGCGGCCGCCGGAGGGCGAGGGAACCGGCGAATCGCCGTCGGCGAGGTGGTGCGACTAGGAGGATGCAAAAATCGCCCTTCTTACTGTAGCAGGGGAAGGGAGGGGTCCAAGGTCAAAGAGCAAACCAAACATTGCTGCTGCTTCTTCGGTGGTCACTCTTGTCCAGCAGTGCGAGACGTGCAGGTGCTCTTCTATCTTCTGTGCGTGCTCATTGCAGCATCGAAACGAAAGGAGAGCCATCACATCACCAACAGGGTTAAACTGCTAGGCATGTGTCTATGAGCTTCAAAATCACAATGTGAAACCTGAAATACCAATGGTAGTTTCCAAGTGCCATCTCTATTCGACTCCCATGCTTATTCTTGAACGCTTGAAGGGGAAGTCCGGGCTGGGTCAGCTAAAGGCGGAGTCGGGCGGGATATGGTATTAGCTCTGTATGTGCTGTCTTGTTTCTTTGAACGAAGGGCTGGACAAGAGTGACCACTGAAGAAGCAGCAGCAATGTTTGGTTTGCTCTTTTTTACAAATGTTCACCGGGCGTTCAAGAAAATGTTCACATGGTATAAAATATTTTCACCGGTTTTAAAAAAAATTCGCCAGTTTTGAAACATTGCTCACAGGGTTTAGAAACTGTTCATGGTTTCAGTTTTTTTTTTTTTTTTGAGGACAAGGCAGTCGTTTGCCATTCGATTAGATAGTATCAAACAACTTTATAAACTAAGTCAGGTCGAGTTTTTGTCATTCACAGCACAGGAAGTTCAAATATGGTACTACGAGTTAAGAATTTTTCCTTTGAAGTAGGAATGTAGTACTCCCGGGCTCCAATGATCTTGCTTTTAAAAACAAAAATAAAAATATATTTGAAAGTTTTAAAAAAATCTGAAAAAATCATGCATATTCTTAATGATATAGTATACAGGCGTGCAAAATACCAATGCAAAAAAGTTACGGTTTGAGCTCCACAAAAAATGACAAATGTATAGATCTGAGTATAGTGAACAATATTTAGTTTCAAATTTTCAACTTTTGTCTTTTTTGTCTAGCTCAAAATGTATTGTATTTTGCATTGAAATTTTGCATGTTTGTAGGATATATCATTGAGAATATTCATGATTTTTTTCAGATTTTTTTGAAACTTTTAAATAAATTTTTTATTTTTTAAAACAGGCGAGAGATCACTGGAGCTTGGGAGCCAAAATGATTTTCCAATTTTTGAGGCTTGTAGTATATTGATATACTATAATACATAATAACTTTGAGTTAGATATTCCGATCTTATTGAATGGACACAGCATCAAGCAAGCAAGAGGTGTGCATGCTATATCCAAGAGAAAGCTCACATCGTTCCTGGACATTGCATATTCCGGCAAAAAACCTCCTAATCGTGTGCTGAGAAGGTCTTTGGAGCTTAATATGCATTCCCTTGCCTCTGCAATTCGATTCTTCCTAAAATCCCCGTACGAAGAGCTACAGATGACGGTGCACGCTAACCAACATAATCTTCAAAGCAGTTTGACCCAGAAGCCATCCCAAAGATCGATGGTGTCATCCCTGAAATATCGGTAGAAGAAATTCAGTGACACTGTCAACTAAAAAGTCTAAAAGCAGACCTATTAGCTAATATAATGGGCATGCTATATGCAAGATATAAATTCAGATCGCTCCTGGTCACCGATTAGCTTAACATTTCAATACAAATTGAATTAAAAAATCAGGACTTACTCACGATGACTTTCATTTCCATGCTTGTCATAAGAATCCTCATTGACAGGATCACGTACAACCTCAAGTAAAATACTGCAAAAGAAGACATGCACTTGAGCAGCAAATTCCCACTCGCTTCTACACTGGGGAGACAGAGAGCAGGAACTCTGGCATCAGCCTCTGCATCAGTATGCCGCACAAGGGGCAGAGTGGGGCAGCAATTGCTGAATAAAGCAATGCATCGTCATGATTGGCATCCAAAGGGGATGTCGTCGTCATGGTGAAGAAGGTCTCTGGTACCAGCTTGTCAGCCATCCCTCCACAACACACACAGTACCAGATTGGATGCAGAACAGAGCATAAGCGCATCGATGCTATGCATCTTGACAATTTGTGCCTTTCGGTGGGAGAAACAGCAGGGTCACCACTTCCACATAAGGCTACATCAGGTGACTCGAAGTGAACTGGTGCAGAGCAATAGGCGCATGATTCTTCAGTTGAGTATTCACACACTGAGGCGATCCTGCAAGAGGAGAACAATTAAAAAGCAGCTACATTGTCTTGACTTTTCTGCTTCAATGATCTGAAAGAACTAACAGACATTTTAGGTTCCTTGCAGGAATGAGATTGGCCATGATGGATGATGAATAAACTTAGCAAAAAATGAGTACCTGCTTCTAAGACCCTTAATTATCGAACTGAGAGAATTAAGCTGATTATGCACTTTTCCATTGTTCATAGACACCCAAGAATCCATTTGGAAAACTCCAACAGGAAACCACATGTTGTCAGCAGATGCACCCTTGAGAAAATATGATTGTCGATTCAACACAGCAGCAAAAGTGAAAGCCACGAGCCTCTCCCGCAGCTCTCTTTCACTGCTCGCTAGAAGATTGTTCCACAAATCAGTTGACACGCTGTTACTGTTTTCTCCACCAGGAGAACATTGTGCATGATCGCCAAGCATTACTTTCCTACAAATGATATTCAACAGGTGTAACTTCCGTGTGCTGACCTTGGACATCATGTCATTTCTAGAATGATAAAGGATATCGAAAGAAACACACTGACGATCATCTGAAAACAAATCCAAGACCCAATTGTGCAGTAATGTCTCCAGAAATGTTGGTGCAGATTTCTTGAACACTCGCAAAGCAGCTATGACATCCCATAAGACAAGTTCCCTTTCACCCTTTTCACATTTCTTCAATGACCAAAAAATGTTGGATCCCCACCATAAGAAGTTAGGCTCAGAAAACATTACAGACTGTTGGCTCGAGATGTGAATGTTCTTGTCTAGTGGAATGCCAAGGAACTGACCACCAATCCAAATGAACTCAACCACTGCCTTTTGTGTCCTGTTGGTTTTGTTAAATAAAAATGTTACCATGATGGACTTCCCCAATACATCTCAAAGCAGTAAATACATGAACGTTTCTATTGCAGAACTCCCATACTGAGCTCGTAACTAAGATACCTGGCTTGATACATCTGATCTAGCATATTCGGATCCAAGCTGCGGACCTGAAAGAGACAATCTCCATCAATTTCTGTAGCAGCTCAAGTGCAAAAACTGTGCAGTTCAGCCACACATGTCGGATCTAAAGAATAACCTACATCATACACAGCAATCATTAATTCTCCAGGTGCAAGTGTAAGACCAAAACATCGATCAGATACTACTGATAGCTGCATGAACATTACAGATGCCAATTAGAAAGATACAAACTGACAGATTCAGGAAAAGGGGGAGGGTAAAAATGGTTGAGTTTCAATTTTACATCGATGGATTCTTTTATCTCTGGAAAATTTGTGTGCAAGGGAACTTCTTCAAGTTGATTTTTTCCAATGATCCAACAGCGTGCAGAATTATCCTGATAAAGAAGGAAAACTTGAAGAATCATCATGAAAAACAAGGTTCAAGATAACACAAATAACACTACTCAGTCAGGTGCAAGAACATGGACATGGGAGTTGTTAAAAGCAAGACTCGTGTAGTTTTAGCATTTATTACAAGTATCAAAAGGTATTGGCATAAGCACAATATTACATAGCCATCAGCACTAGAAAACCATATGTTAAGGGACAAAGATAATAGTCATTAACTAATTGTCCATAACCAGGTCAAGTGGTGACCTAGCCTTTTCGTTTGAGTACTACTATGAAACATAGGTCCCAATGCTCCGTTTACCTTTTCACTCAAGTCTCAAAGTTTCAGTTACCGGAATTAAGTCCCACATCACTCCAATGAGTTATAGTGGTACTCGCTTCGCCTCGCGCCCAAGCTCGACACCCTGGTCAGGCGCAACCAAAAGGCCTTCATAACGGGACGAAACCTCCACGACAACTTCATCCTCGTCAAACAATCTGCAAGGCTGCTGCACCAACTTGGGGCGCTACAGATGCTACTGAAACTCGACCTAGCGCGCGCTTTCGATTCCATAGCCTGGCCCTTCCTCTTCGAGGTTTTGCGCCACTACGGCTTTGGAGATCGTTTCCTGGAGTAGATTGCAATCCTCCTCTCGTCGGCTAGCACACGCGTGCTCATCAACGGCGAGCCCGGGCCCCCGATTTGGCACCGACGTGGGCTACGACAGGGCGACCATTGTCCCCCAGCTGTTCGTGCTCGCGGTCGACGTCCTCGGCAAGATGGTCAAGTGCGCGATCAAGCTGGGAATCATGGAACAATTGCACCCAAGACGCGCGATCCCGGCAATTCTCTATACACCGATGACGTGGTGCTCTTCTGCCACCCACGCAGCCTGACATTGATGCGGTCAAAGGGATCCTGCAACTGTCCGGAAACGCCTCCAGGCTGAAGGTGAATTTCACCAAAAGCTCGGCGTCCTTACTGCAGTGCGACCCCGATGACGCGCTGCCAATCGTCGTCAACATTGGATGTCCGATCGTGGAGCTGCCAATCCCATACCTCGGCATCCCACTCACCCTCCGCCGCCCCACAGCCGCACAGCTGCAGCCTCTTGTGGACGGCATCGCCGGGAGGCTACCGGCGTGGAAAGCTTGGCTCATGAACAAGATGGGGCGCCTCGCCCTTGTCAAATCCGTTCTTGGCGCCATCCCCATCCACCAGCTCCTATTGGACGCGAAGAAGGTCCTACGACAAATCGAGAAGATCGAACGCGGGTTCCTGTGGGCAGGGCGTGCCGCAGCCAACGGGGGACACTGCCACGTCAACCGGCGGCGCATGTGTCGCCCCATCTCGCTCCATTCCAATTTCTTCCCGAAACTTCCCAAGAAAAATCCCGAATTGAATCCAAAATTGACGGGTTAAGGTGAGCTTATCCATGCGGTTAGGCGCTCTTCAAATAGGAATCCATTTTCTAACTGGCTTTCGTGCTTTGGTGAGTCGTCCGAGATCTTTTCGATGACCTATGTTGTGTTGAAGGGATATCTATATGATCCAATCGATTGCATAAGACCCGCGGTAGCGGCCTCGGCGTCCAGGACCTGGAGCGCGCCAGTATGGCCCTCAGATTGCGCTGGCTCTGGTTTTCACGAACAGAGCTGGGCGACGGACCTGCAGTTCTCTGCTGACGAATGAGCGCTCTTCTTCGCCTTGACCTACATCGTGCTCGGGAGCGGCAGGACAGCGAAGTTCTGGGAGGACAGGTGGATCGACGGCCGCTCAATTGGCGAGATCGCACCTCAGCTCCACAGATGCATACCCAAGAGACGCCGCAAATCACGGACGGTAGAAGATGGACTGCAAGGCAACAAATGGGCACACGACATACAGGGAGTCCTAGGAATCGATGAGATCGGCCAGTATTTACAAGTTTGGCAACGAATCGAGCACACCACTCTGTCGACGGCATCAGATAAGCTGCGCTGGAAGTGGACAGTCGGGGGCACCTACTCTGAGCAATCCTGCTACCTCGCAACTTTCCAAGGTTCGACAACGAGCTCTTCCTGGAAGCTCATATGGAAGAACTAGGCGCCGCGCCGCGTCAAGTTTTTCCACTGGTTAGCAGACCAGGATCGCTGCTGGACCGCCGAAAGGCTTGTTCGGCATGGCCTGCCGCACCACCCTCGCTGCCCGCTGTGCGATCAGGCAGCCAAGACCATACACCACCTCCTGCTGGAATGCCCTTTTGCTCGTCAGACTTGGCACAGACTCCTTGCATGACTTCGGATGACAGCACCAGCGCCGAACCAGGAGCACTCCCTCATGGACTGGTGGCAACGCGCGAAGCGGAACACGCCAAAGCAGCTACGCAAGGGGCTCAGCTCAATCACTCTCCTCACGCCCTGGATGCTCTTGAAACACCGGAACAATTGCGTCTTCGAAGGTGCTCGACCCTCTGTCCAAGCCCTCGTGGACAAGATCAAAGCAGAGGCGACCCTTTGGGCTCGGGCTGGAGCTAAAGGACTTCAAGTTGTACTGCCATCCACCTGGGATGTGCACTGAGTGTAATTCTTGATGTATGCCTGTTGCCTCTTTGGAGGTTGTAAACAAACTCTATCTACCTTTTCAATGAAAAGAAACGCAAAGCTTTTGCGTTTTCTCGAAAAAAAGTTAGTGTTACACCAAGAGAAACACTGACACTGTGACATGCATATGCCACGGCAACATGGTATTCCAGTTGACATCCTTATCCATCTCACAACTAAGCTCTTAGTACATTTGGAGTGGTTTCAGTAATTTTAACAGTCAAATAAACAAATCTAAGAAATTTGTATAGTACTTTGGATTGGGGGGAGTAGCCGTGCCCCAGGGGGAGCTCAGGGACCGACAAGGGCAACCTGCTATGTGCCCTGATAGGCATGGCTCGGGTAGCAGGGGACACAATTTTATGATATTTACCCAACGACAACAAGAAAAAAATTAATCAAATAGAGTTGTGACAAGTTAATGCACCTGACTGCAGCTGTATAAACAGTGGCCATCTAAACCCCATGATAAACCTGTCACCTATGGTAATGTTGACAATTAGTAAGATTTTATTGGAGAAAAGACATTCAAGTACAATGAGATTTTACCACTCGGTCATGTCCATGACATGCACTGCTTTTCTCAATTTTGTTGCTGCAAAGGTCTAATTTCCATGTTTCTAGTGACCCAGATACTCTTCCAATTGCCAAATTAACCTCATGTTGAGGCTGAGCTGGCGCGGACAATGAAATTAAAGAGACTGGAGCTGATGAATTAGTGGTGACCTGAAGAGAGGAACATTTTAGAATTGACTAGAGAAGCCAGAAAAAATAAAGTACACGATGTTTAATATTTATCTGCATGCCTATATTCATTAATTGTAGAATCAGTTAGTATCGAACATCTATTTATATGCCCAAAAAAATATAACATAGGTACACGATGTTTAATATGTACCTCTGCCACTAATGAAAATGGCACTTCGTTTAAATCCGTACATTGATTGAAGCCTTTGATATCACCTGACCATATCTTCACACTGGAAAAATCATAGAAAAGCATTATGCCACAGTTTCTAAATATCATGGAGAAGGTTATGCACACTGTTTTATGCTGCCAATGTAGGTCCTGGACCTTGTTTAGAAATAGCAAAGAATATCTTGACCTAACTGATTAACATAGTTATCCTTTTCCTCATGTCATCAATATCTAATAGCTCAATGAAACTATTTAAAACACAGAATAAGGCTGTAAAATTTACAATGCATAAGCATAACTGTGCCCACCTTCCATCCGAGCATCCAGTTGCTAAAAGCAATGAGGACTTTGAGCTTGCACAGGAAACTTCAAAGCTCATGTCACAAACCGATGAATTATGAGAGTGGAGAACCCCAACAAATATTGGATCTCTGGTAACGGTGCCAACATCTATTGTGTAGTACTGAGGCTTCTGTATTTTCCAAAATGAAACATCCCCAGACTTCGAACCAACAGCAAGAATGCACCAATGAGAAGTAGTGTTGCGCGACGGCAAAACTGGTGACCATGCAACTACAAGAGAAAACAAATATGCATTGCGACATGCATATTGTTTTGCTGTGATAAGAGGAACAAGCTTGTTTTCTCCATTGCAAGAGGGTGCTTCTCTGGTATTTTGTGAGCCACCTTCCCCAATTATGACAGGCATTTCATGCATGGGCTTGACAATCTAGAATCAGAAGGGCAAAGTTGAATCCAGTGTCAGCTAAAGTAATACAAGCTATGAAATAGTTCATCTTTGCAACATATCTGGGTATTCATTTGGTGAGAAACAACATAGTTTTATTCTGTGAGTTAAAAACATATTGAGTTAAACTGAAACGTCTGCCTATAGGTCAACATGTAAAGCCTACCTTTTTCATAGATCTTTTTGATAACCTAGAACATGGACTCAGATAGAAGTCTGCATCCTTTGAAGCACCTAAATCGTCTTCATCCTCATCATAAATATAGCTCTCAACTCTACATAAATCAAAATCTACTTTAAATAAACTCAGCCACGGTACAGTAATGCTAGACGGGCCACCAAGAATGTTGGCTTCTTACATGGAAGTAAAGCAAATCAGCTTAAGAGGGCCAGAGGGGTAAGAGGGGATGTTTGATCCATGCCATACGCAAACCCTCCCATTGTTTGCCAGTGACAAATTGGTCATGAAACCCAAGTTTACCCAAAATTTTCAGACAAAACTGAACTAGAGATCAAATTGAAAGGGGTCTTACCAAACTTCCATTACAGGTAACAGACGAAATGGATGGCAAAAATTACCAAATTTACCAAAACGCGCTAACTACTGTTGGCACGGTGAGCTTTGGAACCAAAAATTCCAGCGTAACTTATTTATGTGTGGTAGATGAAGCTGATATATCTCAACAGTTGGCACTCTACATAATAGCTAATGGATTAAAAAATGCCGTGCATATTCAGATCACCTAACCTGCTCTCTCCCTCTCATAAACTATCAATACTACAACCACAAAAAATAAGCATGCATAGCTTTAATAACCATATATCACTAGGTGACAAATGTTCCTTTATATGATCACCAACCTTTTCAGTGCTTTGTAAGTGTGGACAATAGTTTATCTTTTTATGATTGAAAAGTGAACTTCTTTTGAACGTAGAATGCTCCTTATCAATTCTACAGCATTCGCAAGAAAATCTTAGACTCTGTCACTCTGCTAGTCTAACTGATGAAATATGGACGTGAGGAAAAACGAACCTACATGTTGTGTTACTGCAATTTACTAAGAGGATTGGAGGCCATTATTGGTCAGTAAGAATTTGACTTCATTCAGAAAGAAACTGTGAAATATAATAAAGGTACAATATGTCTCCTAGAAAATAAGTGCTGATTCAAGTGAGAGGCTTAGAGCAAACTTCTAAATACATAGTATTTCTCTGGGGTCCCTTTTGATCTGATCTAGAACTGTGTTGGCAAACAAATCTCATCACGCAAACTAATTTCCTGGCATCGAGCTACAAAGGCATGTCGATCTATCTTAACATTTTTTTAACTATATGTTTTTCACTGAAAAGCCTTGATGATTCAATATAAAGTATCATACACCTTACTGGCTTCCTTTTTCTCCGTCCAGGAACTACGCAGGAAAGAGGTTCTTGCAATTCACCAACATATCTTGTGTCCTGTGCAGGCTCGTTGTTTAACTTTTCCTAATATATGAAAGAAAATTTTATGATAGTGTTCTATGATACTCAACAAAACCTCTCAGCGCTCGAGTGGAAGGAAGCATACCTGAGGAATGTGCTCATTATTTGCAACTTCCTAATGTATGAGAGAAAACTTTCAACAAAATTCTACTATAATCAGGAAAAAACCCAGCCTCAAGTGGAAGGGAGCATACCTGAGGAAACATTTCCGGACCATCATCTTCTTTGAAGTTAATATTTTGGTAATAGTTAAACAATAGTTGAGATATATCCGCAACCTAACCAATAGTTTAGAACTTCATCAGCAAAAATGACAGTAGAAAAAAATATGAAACGAAAACAAGAAATTTTATCTACGCCAAGAGCAAACTTGTACGGGATTTAATTGAATCGCAAAAATGTTACAATTATAAATCAAAACTGTAAAGTGCAATCTTTTTTTTGTTTGTAACAGATAAAAATTATTACCATATATGAAACTATTAATTGAGCCCATTCTGACTTCCAGTTCTCAAATTTGTATTTATAAATACTGATAAATAAATTATAGGGCCCATATGCATATGGATCATGCAATCTTTGGTCCCAAGTATGAAGAACAATCATAAATATAGTGAGTATCTATTCCAACTCCAGCTGTCTTAATATGAACAATTTATGCAAATCAGGATTGTCTATGAACCTGATTAAATATACATTAGCTGAACAGGCTTACCTTAACCCAGTTATCACCAAATTCAAAAACTGGAGGGCGGTAAATATTCACACGACCATCACCACTACAAACAGCTAACAAACAACTGAAATAGTTATATTAGCAAGAAAATGTTCGGGGACAAGATAAATAGGAGGAACATAACACATTAGACAGAAGGTCATACCCAGAATTAGGAGCAAATCCTTGTTGAGACCATGAAACTGAGCGTGCACATGGTTCAGCATTACGTGCTAAGCCTGTTGGGACTAAACATGGTTCAAAGAGATCTGCAAATGTCGAGAACATTTCAAAAGTAGTAAGCATTTTTTTCCATCTGTCATAAAGTAGCCGACTTTTTAAATGACATCAAACTATAGCCATTATGGTCCCAAACAAGTGGTATTTTCACCTCGTTTGAATAACATACTAGCATATCATATCTCACTACAAAATCGATGTAAACAAACTTTTTATTACAATATAGCTGAACTGAAATTACAAATAAAAACAAATGTGTATATTAATTATCATCATCCTTTGGAGTTGGCCCTGGACAATCTCAATAAAAGCTCTCACTGAGTGCCTCGCTTTGAAACTTCAAATTTTCAACAGTGTCCCCCACCAAACTACAGACCTTGAATTAATCAGAAGAGTCTCAAGATCGAATTCCTATTCCACTTCATCGCGCCTACCAAACTGTATGAGTATTCTACTAGCATGTACTATATAAAAAAAGAAACAAGCATAATGTCTGCATTTAGCTTAAGACCTACCTTCCCTGTTAACCACACCTATGGGAAAAGGATTGCTAGGGTGAAGCACAACAAGTCCACGAGGCCCATCAAGTGCAGCTGGGTTCTAAAGGAAATAACAAGATGAATGCAAGGTCAATCCAATAGATTAATTATCATATGCCTGATGGTGAAAGTGAAGGCAAGTCGAATAGGGTGATGAAATAGCACATACCAAGATAGTGACAATGTGGCCAGAAGCAACAGCCACCAAGTTCTCACTTGACCAAGTGATGGCATTTGGATAGGATGGAGAAGCAATCAGAGTAGTGGCTTGATAATGTGGAGCCATGCCCTGAGGCCAAAGAAACCTTGAGCATCAAACAAAGGCTACAACTCTTTAAAACACATGTAATATCATGATTTATATCTAACCTTACCTTTCATGCATCATGTCATAGTAGTTCAGAATCACAAAAACCTAAGTTCGCAAGCTAAAAAGTGGATATACGTACACAGCCGCATCACTCAGAGGTCAGGGCAATGTTGCACGACAGGGCAAGGGGAGGATTGCTTGCCATGTAGAAAATATAGTGTATTTCTTACACACAAGAGTTTTAGTGTATGTTTGATTAATCTTTACCATTAGGCCTATGTCTTCTAGGCATAGCCGGTCCCAAAACCGGGTAAAGGAGGAGGGTTGTGATAGGCTTGTCGAGCCAACTTAAAAACTAGCCAGTCCCATGGGTATGAAACCCATTTGGGCGAGAGTAGTACTATGATGAGTGACCTCCTTGGAAGTCCTCGTGAAAGGGTTTCATATCTAAGGGTTGTGATAGGCTTGGCGAGCCAACGTAAAAACTAGCCAGTCCTATGGGTATGAAACCCATTTGGTCAAGAGTAGTACTAGGATGGGTGACCTCCTAGGAATTCCTCGTGAAAGGGTTTCATATCTAGCCTACCCCAACTTGTTTGAGACAAAAGGGTTAGAAGAAGAAGATTATGCCATGTTGAAAGCTACAGAAATATATATGCCTGTCAACTAAAACAGTGGTATATTCCTGGCGAAAAATGAAACCGTTGGATATAAATATATAATGGATTTATTTTCAGGTTGTATACTCGAATATTTAGTAGAGTAGTAGGGAGGTAATTGAGTAGCGGTGGTGGAAATCTGGGAGAAGCAGAAGCACTGGCCGGCGGCTTGCTCACGCGCAGGGAAGCCAGGAGGGAGGAGGGCTCTAAGTGGCACTAGCAGTAGCCAGGAGCGGTGGCGGTGAGAAGCAGCGAATCCACTTGATTCCAAGTTCCAACTACATGAAAAATCCAAACACTATAATATTGGCATTGGAGACAATTCAATGCCGCCGTGTTTGGACTGTCTCTGAATTGAGCATGGTATTCTGGCTCCGGATACCAATTGGTATTAAACCAAGCTGGAGCAGGCCAGCCCGAATGCATACATCTTGGCCCCTGAATTGGGTGAAAGCATCCGCACCTGCCAATACGCTCTTGTATTTTTTTTGTTGGATGGTACACTTTGTCACAATCCTAAAGGAAGGCCCCTGAACCAAATGAGGAGGGTGTTTTTTTTTTAAAGTGTGTGACATCCAAGATGAGCACCATGTCTTGGATGGCATGATAACCCCCAATTGGTGAGAAATGACCAGTCCCAGACAGCATCCACGCAGCACGCAGGACGCATCACACGTTAGGGAATTTGGGGGAGAGAAACAGATCGAATTTAGGGTATTTGGGGGGAGAATCCGGTCGAATTGCCAAAGGAGAAAGCAGGCATTACCTGCTGGAAGGGCCTCTGGTGTCTGTGTCAGCGCGGAAGGACTGGAATCTTGCGCGAGGCAGGCGACCTTGCAGAAGGAGGAGGTCCTCCGGCTTCGAGGTGTTCGGGCTGGTAGTTGCGGCGGCAAGCTACTCAAGGGCCGGAGCTGGAGGAGGCCGGATCTCAAGCTGTAGATCGTCGGGGAGAGAGGAGGCACTCAGCTTGGTGGTCCGGAGTCCGGTTGCGTGGATCTCCAGGGAAACGGCGGCTGGAACGGAACGGCGGGCGAGACGGGAGGAGCGGCGGCGGCGGCGTGACCCTGTGCTTGAATCCCTCTTTTTTTTGGCGGGTGCTCTGAAGGCGTCGTATCCTATGAAACCAGGCTCCTCCGTGTATACCTGCATCCAAAGCGTTTCAATCGTTCGATCAAAATCGTACGTGTCTGCTCACTCCTAAACATTTATGCACAGAGGCGCCCGCATTAGGGTTATGTATTTTGCAAATTAACCCCCAAACACCTTAACATATCACAATCTAATTAACATCACAAACCCTCGTCTTCTCCCAAAGGCGACGACCATGGCGGCTGGCTCGGCGAAGTCTGTACGGCACGGCCTGTTAACAACACACTACTCCAGAGGAGCTATTGCTCATCGATTTGGATTACAAGCCATGGATTCACCAGGTTCTAGCCATTACAGGAAGAGGAGCAGAGGAGGAAGAAGGAGACAAAAGTTGTGGAGGCCGAAGCCGTCCTGTTCCAAGCCAACCCCTTCGTAGGCCCCTTCCTTGTATTTGTACTCGCTGCCTTCTATGGCTTCCGATCAGCCAAAGTCCAATTGGCGAAGCCCATGGTCAAGCCCATAGCAGGAGTAGGATGGTCGCTAACACGGCCCCATTAAAATCCATCCGCGCTCGCCGTCGCCGGAAATGTGACGTCATTCGACGGCCCAGCCATGACTGTCGTTCAGATCGCTAGCCGTCTCAGCGCACGTGCTTCTGCTCGCCAGTTCCTCATCTCAAGCCCGCCGGCGTGCGCAACCTCCGGCCGGTCGGCTTGTGGCCACCTCTTCGCACGTGCTCCTTCTTTCCGGTCCCTCATACCGAGCTCGCCGGCGTCCGCAACCTCCGGTCGGTCGGCTTGCACTGCGCCCTCGTCCGGCCGGTTACAGACTAGCGTGGGATGAGAGCAGAACAGAGGATTTCATGCAGAGCAATGCTGATCGTATCTTTTTTTTTAAACAGGCTCTCGCGACGCGCTGGCGACCCCGCCGCCGCCGCCACCTAGCTCCGCCCTGCCTTTCCCTCCTCCATCCAAGCCATGCCCCTCTCCGGCCGCCGGCCACCTGCCCTCAGCTCCTCCCCATCCACCTCCTAGTTCTCCTGCCTGTGCTGCTTGCCCCGCCATGGCGGAGGCGACCACGGCCTCCCCTTTCTGCCACCAGCCCCTACCGGCGGCGGCCGCTCCGGCCCCGTCGCCCACGGTCTCCCTGCGCCCACACCAGTCCCCGCCCCCACCTGCCGTGGTCCCGCCCCCGCCGATAGTGGCTCCGGCCGGTTTCGCTCCAGATCTGCCGCGCCAGCAGCTCCGGTCCACGGTCGTCGGCGTCCTCACCTCCCTGCTCGACGTGGAGGAGGCGGCCGAGACCATGCTTGACGCGGCGCCCGTGCCTGCTGCCATTGGTGGTGAAGCTGGAGATCCTGCCACTCCGTCCCTGCCGCCTCTCGAGTTTGGTGAGCTCCACCTGCCGCCTCCCCCTGCTCAGCTCCCTCCAAACTTCACGCCGGTGGTCATCTCCGAACTTCCACCTGCGCCTACGGAGGGGATTTGGGAGGAGGTTGGGGAACGGCGCCGCCCGAGGCGGGAAAAGGCACCTGCTCCGCCTACCAGGAAAGGGACCGGTCTCTCCCCTGCCTTCAAGCGCAGGACCTTCGGCCTGTGTTTCCGGTGCTTGTCGCCGGAACACTTCGTCGCCGACTGCCATGGTCCTGTCCGGTGTCTGGGATGCCGCCACTCTGGCCATCGCGAGAGGGACCGCCCGACGCGCTCTTCAGCCAGTCAAGCGCCGGACCACCGCTCCCGCTCGCCTCCTGCACCTCCGTGCCGCTCCAGGGACAAGCCTGATGGCCTCGCACCTTGCTCTGGCAGCCGCTCGCCCACGGGCCCTCTTCGTCAACCTCAGCGCTCGTGGGCGACGGTTGTCGCTCCGGATGTGCCCAACCTGGTGGCTGGGCCGGGGGATGCTGCGCCTGTGGCTAGTCCGGTGGCAGTTTTGGGGCCTCTCCTTGCTGCTCAAGCGAAGGCAGTCAGCACTGAGCTTCAGGCCATGTTCGCAGCTCGATTGGAGGAGGTGTTCCTGCCCCTTCGTGAGTTGGTCGCCGCTGTGCAGGGTTGGTCTGAGCAAGTCTCGGGCCTTTGGGAGCTGATGGAAGCCATCGGTGGAAGGCTTGCTTTCATCGATTCCTCGAACAAGGTTGTTGAATCGGAGCCGCTCGACGTGTCTGATGGTGCGGCCGTTGGGGTGTCTGATGGTGTGATGGCGCAGTCTGTGGATGACTCTCCTGATTTGGACTTTGTCCTACCGGAGATGGTGCTTCAAGGCGTGGAGGAGCATGGCAAGGTTGATGAAGTTGTGGCTTCTTGCAAGAGCCTGGAGCTGGCTGAGGTGGATTTGCTTGCTAGCTCAGTTGGTGAGGTACCCGTACAGCTGGCTGGCTGCGGGGTTGAGCGATTTGGGTCCTACTCTCCCAGGGGTGTGAGCCTTCCCGCGTCGGCTCTTGCCCTGGATTCCACCTTCACGCATATTGTTGCTTCGGAACACGTATCCCCGGTGATGCAGGGGCCCCCGATGAAGGATCTTGGAGTGCAGATGTTTTTGGCATTGGAGGAGTTGGAGGATTCTGATACCCCTAGCCCGGAGGAGAAGATCGCAAAGGTGATGGCTCAGTATGACGCGACTGAGCCACAGGAGAAGACCTTGCCTTCTTTGATGATGGAGCTCTGCCGTGAGATTGCTGACATGCCCCAGGACAAGCAGCTTCGGATGGATGTTCCCTCTTTGGCAGAGCGAGGAAGCATCCGGTTGGACAAGAAGAACAAACAGTGTGTCATTCCAGTAGTCAAGCGCGCCGAGTTCAGATTGGCAGAGTCTTTTGGAGAACATCCAAAGGGACTTGTTTTGAAGAGAGGCTCCGAGGAAGATGTGCAAGACAAGATGAAGCCTTATCTTCGATTGTGCAAGCAACCATCTTCGCCGACGGCGCTCCAGGCAATTCATGAGATGGTACAAGTTAATGGTTAGTGGCTGCATTCATATGGCTAGGCGCAAGCTCTCCCTTTGTCGGGTGAGTGATCTCCGGGTGGTGTCGCTTGGTGTTGCCGATTGTAAGGTGTCTCCGATTGACTTGGGCCTAGGGAGTCTTGTTTCCGGCTCCGATGATGTGCCTTAATTCCTTTGATAGGTTTTGAGTGGTTTTCGCCGGTTCCCGTAATTAACCGTGCATTGTATGGGTTTGGGTCCGGTTTCCCCTTCTAAACTGGATCAATTCTTTCTTCTAATAATGCAATGGCAGAGCTCCTGCCGGTTACAGTCTGATCGTATCTTTGAATTTTCTTGTTCCTGTATGTATCTAAGTACTTCTTTGGACGCAGCTTACGCTGTGCTTGTAGCTACAGATTATTGTATAAGCTTTTGTGAATGGAAATTAAGGAAAACACATTTTCTGGTTGCCATCTTCGTACTTGTAATTTGAGGTGTTCTTGTGTGACTTAATATAACTGAATCATGCAAATCCATTCTGATCGTATCTCTGAATTTTCTTGTTCCTGTATGTGTGCGATAAAGCATCGTAGCATCTTTAAGACTTCAACAGTGTTTGCATTCATTAGTTTCTCTTTCGCAATTTCACCATCATTCTTCCTAAACCTCATTCCGTTGAATTTATAAGCAAGATGGAGTGTCTAGTGTGGATGAATACTAGGATCTGACGCATATTTATGGATGATGAACTATAAGTTTGATGATTAACTTGAGCTTACTCCTTCTAATGCTCCTCATATTTGTAATTTATGCCTTTTATTTTGTTAGAAGATGTGGTTTAAGTAATTTAAATATTATAGGATGTTTCACGGAGCAGACCTACTTAAAGATGGGTGGGGGGCAAATGTCCCCCTGCCCCCTACCTCCCACAAAATTCTAGGTACCAATACAATTTTTATGTACGTATGAAAGCAAAATAGTTTATATTTTGAATTTATACGTGAAAGGCCTCTTGTCAAAATATCTGCATTGTCTATGGAATTTTCTACTAGCCTTTCAAGATTTGTATGCACTAGCGGTTAAGGGTCAGTTACGGACTAATTGGGAATGGTGTAAGCACATATGTCTACCTTTATGCTGTATTTTTTACTGAGTATAATCTTTGTAAATTACTGTTATTGTTTATGCACATATTGTAGGATTGATACTCTTTATTGCAGCTAACGTGTCAGGTGGCATCTCCTACAATATAAGGACTAAGATGAGCCTATGTGCGATAAAGCACTATGGCATTTTCAAGAGTTCAACAATATTTGCATTCATCAATTTTATTTGCATTTTCCCTAGATTTTTCCTAAACCTCAGTTCATGGTCTTCATGAGCATAATGGAGTGTCTGGTCTGGACGAAAATATGGTATTTTGTATATTTATGTATTATGAAGTCCTAGATGGACAATTCACTAAGGCTTACTCTGGCTAATGCATCATATTGTAATTTCAGCTTTATTGTGTGAATTTGTGGCTTAACTGATATTAGCTATAACGGATCGTCCTATAATTGTATACTCTCGTAAAAATCATGCATGTGTGTCTAAAACCTACGTATATGTCTTGCAAACACTACTTGATGGCTTTATGAATACGAGTTTTATCAAACTTGTATTCGTCCATCTGCTTTTCAAGCATGTGTCTAAAGGGTACTATAGAAAAAGATGTATAAACCACTTGGTCATTAAAGGAGTCTTATATTGCCTTCTTCCATAGACCCATATTTAAAAGAATCTTTGACCGTATCTTCTTGTGGTGGTGGAAGATGCGTGGAGACACAAGATCTGGAGCTTCTGGGAACCTCTTTATTTGATGTGTGGAGTTCATAAATGGCGGCGAGGTTGCGTCGATGTTGTCCTCGGTCGATGAGGCCAATCCGTGCTTTAGTGCCTTGCACCTTAATTAGCCTCCTCTTCCTCCTAGCCGACGTCCCTCTTTGGAGGATCTTCGATCTCACCGCAACGATCTACGTCAACCTCGGCTCAAGTGGTGTTATCACATGCAGCCATATCTAAATGCTGCACCAGACGACTATATTGTAATTTTAGTTTCTCATGTGTTTCTTTGCATAGTAATTGGGTGCCAAGAGCTATATCTATGACAATTAAACAAACATGAGAACTTATTTTATGGTTGTTATGTTGATGTTGATTTTGTACGATAGATATCCATATATAGTTATATCTAGTAAACTGACCAAACTTAAAAGATATTAACTTTTTACTAAATCCACATATGCCCCTTTTTACGACAGGAGTAGCATAGAAATTGTCAGGAGATATACACCAGAGTTCACAGTTGTTCGCTCATAAGACGAGTCAAACATAGGCTGACTAAAAAAGTGTCACACTACCATGTCGGAGTGGCATACGCGATCCACGGTGGCATGTCGGGCTTACATCAAGTATAAACATCCATAGAACACGCTCATAAGACTGAGTCAAACATAGGCTGACTGAAAAAGTGCATACACTACCATGTCGGAGTGGCATACGCGATCCACGGTGGCATGTCAGGCTTACATCAAGTATATACATCCAGGGCCGTCTCCAGAAATTGGGGCCCCCGGTGCGGAATGTAAAATGATGTCATTCTTTTAAGATCATATAATGATTAGCTAGAACATTAAATACATATCTACACGAGAAAACATGCATCCACAAAATATTCTGTTTTATAAGATCAATGAAATACAACTACATAAAAATAATTGGGAAACTTAAAAACTAATATTCTTTAGAGGATAACTTAGAAACTGATTGGTTTTTTAGGGGAATAAATTAATTTGGTAGTACGCTAGCTCCAGACCCAAAAAAAACAACGATGGAAGTTTTTATTTACAGAACAGGTGAAATGTTGTGTACATCGTTTATGGGCCCTGCCACTTAAGCCCATATGCATACTTCAGGCCCAATTAAAAATTATCTTCTTCTTCTTCCTTATGCTGGACATAAAACTTGGATCGACCATCAATGGCGGTTCTGCTCTAAGAAAAAAAGATCTGCCATGGCGCTGTTCTGCTAGGCTGCTGGAGCCTTTAAGAAAGGGAAGGACTGGGGCGGAGTACCCTTCACCCCCACCGGAGACCAGGTTCAGCCGTTCCTAGGGTGTCTCCGGCGATTTGGGGCCCCAAAATTTTGGGGGCCCTGTTCCGTCGCGCAGCTCGAACACCCTCATCGACGGCCCTGTATACATCCATAGAATGCGACATGAGTACATGACACATGCCAACATTGCGTTGAAGGAAACCTGAATGCTAACAAGACCACCACGGATCACTATTAACCAGCCATTTGATAGCTGCTGATCACCCTTGCCGGCTGGTGAACGCTCTTTCGCCACAACAGATTATAAACTCTCCTCGTAAAGCGTTGTGGTACTAACCGCCTCTCCTCAAGCGCGCGTTGATACGGGCCGAATAGAAGCCCATATTACCGCTGGCCTCGGCTCGAACTGGCCCAACAAACGTCGCCTATCGAGGAAGAGAAAAAAACTCGTCCTGTACCTCGGGCAAACGGGTCGGAGGCTCGGAGCGAGCGGGCATCACCGCCTGCGTCGCCGTACGGCCGGCTCAATTCCCCGCTAACTCGTGGCCGGTCCTCAACGGAGCAGCAGGCAGCGGGCCATCCCGTAGGTGGTGGCGGTGACGGTAGAACGCCATCGAGCATTCCTCACGAACACGAGCGGGAGCGAGCGGCTGCGCCGCACGGCCGGCCCGATTCCTCGACGGAGCAGAAGGCAGAGGGGCTCGGTCTCGCCGTAGACGCCTCTTCCACAACAAGGTGTACATCAACTACTCCAACCAAGCGAACCTCCTGTTTCATGGCGCACGAACGACAAGGCCGGCCAGCGACCGGGAATAGGGTCAGTAACGGCCTCTGCTCCGTCAGTAATTAAGTGTTCATTTCTTTAATTAGCATGGCAAATGTTCATGCTACTGTATGGACCAGGACCTTGTGTACAAGTACCAACGCATCATTTTGTAACTCATACCATGCCAAGACTAAACTGGGAACAGACAGGCTTAAAAATACAGTCTCAACATATCCTTGTTCAGGACTTCCATGTGGCGATGCCCCAAAGGAATTGGGAATAAACTGAATCTTACTAATTCATCTTCCCTCACTAGAGAACAGAGTTTCTAATAAATAAAATCCATCCATCTCTTTATCAAGAGGAACAAGATATGGCTTGAAAGATATGATAAAAAAAAATCTATAATATATGATGAACTTTTTTGGCTTGGGATTCTCTGCTGCATAACGCTCTTTTTTCTCTTGGGAATTGGGACTCACTAGAGAACCTTTTTTCAATAACGCTCCATGCATTTTTCACTAACTAGCCAATTTTATCTGATACCATCTAACTAGCCAATTCGCCGATCAGTCTCTGCAACGCTTCACAGTGCGGATAATATGGACGTCCATAGTGCACGTCTTCTTGTGGTTGAGCAGATCAAAGAGGCAGATATCACCAATCTGCAAGTCATTGTCCTGGACAAACTGCCTCCATCCATGTATAAGCCTCAACTTGAGGCTGGTGGCATTAAGCCACATATTCCACCTCCTGCCATGCATCCTCCCGCCATGCCGCTGAAGGATGACTCTTTCCTTCTCATGTGGCAGGTACGTATCAGCATATTTTTTCAAGAACTCCTGCCACAGATTGGAAAGAAAAAAGAGCTTCTTTAGAAAGTTCAAACCCAATCGGCTAATAGCTTCTTTTTCTTGCAATAAAAGGGAAAATTATCCAAAGTGATTGATCATATGACACAGTACTGCAGGCCTTCAGGTTTTTTCTCATTACATTAAGTGCTTCTAGTAAAAATGTTTTGAAATTGAACAATCTGACCAACGATGTGATATTGCTTAAGATGGAACATGGCACTCACAAATTTGGATTGCTTTCTATTAACATGGCTTTTACCCATGATGGTGACAAGGATAGATATGTCGGAATTGATCGATTGGACAATCTTCTCCACTTTATCCTTTTGGACTGGAGTTAGAGAAGCATTACGTCCAATCATGTAAGGGGGAACATTATTTGCAGTAAAATCATCTTGTGAGGAAGAAACATCTCCTGTTTCAACAAATAAAGAGGAATCAGCTACCGAACATATCCATATAAAAATATAACAATCAAAAAGTACTGTGATACGTCACCTGGCTCCTCTGAGTGACTGGATGAAAAACTCATCTTCATGGTGTTGTCAAGAGATGGCCTAGAACGATGCTCATAAGAACTCTTTACAGTCTCAGTAGGACGAGGGTTGTTCATGCTTACGCAAGATGATGCTTTCTCGCAGCCGCTTGGATCAAATATTCCAACTTTAAACCGAGAGTCTCCATTGTATCTGAATACCAGAAAATCACCCATTCTTAAGTCATGTTCATTGACAAATTCCTCCCATCCAGATTGAAGGATTATTTTATCTGCGCATGTTTCAACCGCGACACTGCAAGTGCTACCGTTCCGCGATTCCAGTTTGATAGTTTTGGATATCTTTCCTTTGAAACGTTCTGCAAACTTCTTTGGTATTGTCTGCAGGGAGTAGTAGGATTGTACAGCAGTATTACGCAACTGAATGCTACCCTTGGAAAACAAATCTATGCAGCTTAGTCAAACTAGAGTGGCTTTCATTATTGCAAGTTTGCAACTAAATCATGTTGGCCGTCCAGCCCTCTATGTTAATTTATCGGTTACCATTAGTTTTACAAGGAACTACACCTGTCATATGCTCAGGAAAAAACCTACACCTGCCATTGCAATTAGACTGAAGCACTAGATTCATATTAGCTTCCAGACTAGGCATAACTAAACTTTACAGGTCTGGTCGACCTATTTGCGATTTAATATTATACAGAGAAATGATTATGCAAAACTCTCTGCTATCACTTGTTCTCTTGGGTTAGCAAGTACTAGTAACTACATATTCTACAGAGAATACAGTGTAACTAAGCAGATCAATTTATCTTTGCTATCTAAATTCTAGTCTAATAAACTAATGAACTAGCTAGGGTTGGTACAGTGTAGGATTGGGAGATAAACTTACCATCTCATGTAGATCGTCCATTATAACCTTGAAAAAACATTTGCCTTGATTGTCCAAGATGTCCCAGTAGTGGTGCTCAGCCCACTGCTTGCATGTTTCGCAGGACTTGCCCATTCTGTAGAAAGATCAACAGAAGAGAGGAAACGTCTGTAAACTTATATACAGAAAACAAATGGTATAAGCAGATGAGAAGCACGAACAGTTATAAAAACATCCGAGCCGATCGATGAGATGGTACAATTAGCGAGAGAAACAACGTTAAAAATTGTCGCCAAGTGCTCATCAAATCAGACCACAGGGCATACGCAAACATGGACGATTACTTACCTGAGCTGCGAGGAGCAGAGCAGAGCAGATCAGATTAAAGGAATGCCGGGCGGAAAGGGAGCGAGTAAGGAAGACGAACGAGCGGATTACTACGAAGCAGCGGCCATCAAGCTAGCCTGGGCTGGGCAAAGCGCAGATAAATAGAGGATGCATCGGTTGTCATGGAGGAAGGTTGCATGCATGTCTTTACACCTCTCGCCTCGGGAATCAAAGAGACGAAACGCAGAGCCAATGGAAACGAAACGCGCCCGGAAGTGGAAGCAGGAGGGAGAGGTAGCACGACTGCACGAGTGTCAGGGATTGGGCGGTACCCAGTGGATAATAAACTCTGGAGGAGGAGCCGAGTCGACGCGTTGACCCTTCACTACACGTCCCCAGAGCAGCGGGGGCGATCGTGCCGACCAAAGTCCAAGACCATCTCACGGAGCGAGTAGTAACATTATCTTTATATGGGTTTTTGCTAACGCTGGACTGCCCGAGATTTACCTTATAGCTCGGTCGACAATTTAGTCCGTGTTATGGATGGATCAGGTTCCGGATTGACGATTGTCGACGCGCGTAGATGGTTGTTTCGGCCCATTTTGCGCTCGGATTGTGGCCCGTTTGCAGTTTGGGCTATTTTTTCTGTTTCTTCCAAAAAAAAATTTTGTTCGGCTGTCTTTTTGGGCCTTCCGTTTTCTGTGTTTTTCCTGGATTTTTTTGTGAGTTTTGTTTCGGCCTTTTTATATATGATAGAGATACTTTTAAACATTCTTTTTAGTGGAACCGTCTGCATCGTTTTGTTTTTGCGGGGAGGGCGTTACCACGCTGAAAAGCATGCAATTGCGTAAGAATTTTTGAAAAGAATATTTTCAGCGTGCAGTTACACAGGAACGTTAGCATGCAATTGCACATTCATATATTTTTTAGTTTGTAATTACATCTTTTCTCAATGGCAATTGCACATTGCTTTTTAGCGAGCAATTGCACATGAAGTTTAGCGTGCAATTGCACACGTTTTTATTTCAACATGCAATTGCACGTGAATATTTAGCGTGAAGTTACGAAAGAATTTTAGCATGCAATTGCACATGGTTGTTAGCGTGCAATTGCACACGGTATTTTTAGCAATGCAATTTACACATAAATTTTAATGTGCAACTGCACATCAATTTTCTTAGCGTATAGTTGCACATGAATTTTTAGCGTGCATCTGCATACTAACTTTTTTAACTTGCAATTGCACATGGTTATTGTAGCACACATTACACATGAATATCTATTGTGCAATTGCACATAGATTTGCTTAGCGTGCAGTTGCACATGGAACCATAGCGTAGTTGCATATGTGTTTTTATGGCGTGTAATCGTTTCCTTGCGTGTATTTTGAATTGCATATGAAATCAGCGTGCAATTGCATATATATTCAGTTTTGTGCTTGTAACTCTATTTTTTCATCTCTTTTTGTAATTGCATCCGCAACTGCAAGTCGAATTATCTTGCAATTGCACATGAATTTTTAAAGCGTGTAATTGCATTTTCCCCTTGCGTGCATGTGTAATTGCACATGAAATCAATCGCACATTCACGTTTTTAACGTAATTGTATTTTATCATCTCTTTTTTAATTGATTTTTGTTATATTTTAAAAGGCCTAGTTAGAAAGGCTCATGAAATAATGTAGGAGGGAAAAGGCATTCGACCTGAAAGAAAGTCTTGTTGTCGTTCGATCGACCGAGAATGACGTTAAATCTTGGTTAGCTGAGCGGTAGCCACGTCCTATCTTTATAGTGAGTAGTAACATAGATGTGGTGACATGTATGACTTCGTTTATTGGATGTTATAGTAACTAGCTAAATTACCACAAACATATATATTCTTATTAAATACCTGTCACATAAGCAAACTTGTCTTCAGATGTGTGATGTTACTAGCTAAATTACTCCCGTTGTGGCCAGCCTAATGGATACGAATGAACCCAATGTTTTTTGCCGAATCCTTCATTAAGTTGCCTCGACTTTTAGTGAAATATCACATAAGAGAGCTGAAGGCAATACTACTGTGCTCGAGCTTCGCCAATGTCTCCCTAGCGATAATGAGTTATTATCCTGTAAATCCTACTTGTTCGGGACATGGTCCAAAAAGAAATCAAATTAGAACCAATACCTACACTTTTACAACGAGGACCTCAAAGTTAACTAGACAACGTGATTGGTCATTCTCCAATTTAATGAGATTAAATCAACGCTCGGATCATTGTCGGGACGAACCACTTGTTGTGTGGGATGGAGTCGAACATCCTCCAAAATGACTTGGACTAGGATGAAGAATCGCCACCATCGCGTGGATGAGGGCCGCCTTTCGGCTAGAAGAACAAAGGCGAAACAGTGTCGACATGATCCTTGCAACGCAAATCAAAGAGAATGCAAGAAACAATCTTTCCCAAGACCACCATCACCGTTATTTGTTGTCCAGAGAAGAAAAATCAGCTAGACTCTTCAGATCTAAGTCGCCATCGAGCTTATTTCATGGGAAGCAAAGGAGCTATCCCTGCCCATCTTTGGCCTCATCCTCAGGAGCGCTATGGACAGCAGGAACACTACAACAAGCCGCCAACAATGGCTTGAAACTCCATCGACATAACGCCTAACGCCATAAAAGAAAATTCTAGACATGTTGTTGACCTAAGCCTACTTCTATAGATATGTTCAGGAGTAAATCGGTCTCCTCCCCCCCTTGTTTTCCAGCTGACGGAGCCGTGTGAGGAGAGGAGTCAGGGAAGAGCTAGGGACTCTCAGACAGAAGGGAGGAGAGAAGGAAGGTAATATATATACTCTATATATTCTATATCTAAACAATTGTCTCACAGTGAGTAGGTTGTGCTCCATGATGAAGTCGCGCCATCCATCTACTATCTACTCCATTCGTTCCAATGAACAAGGCATAAATTATTCTCATATTTTGGCAACAAATTAAGATGTGGGTGTGGTTTACCTTTATTTCTCCGGAATGAAGCCATTATCCATCTATTATATGTAGTTTTCAGGAAGAAAAAGTTGCCATCAAGATTATTAAGCTTAACATTTATGGAGCTGACAGAAGCTCTATAAATATAACAAGTGTGAATTATTGTTATTCTTTCTATACAGGTTGTAGGAGTACTACTCGTGATTTCACAGGCGACATCTTCTACCAGATTGGCAGTGAGCTGGATCAGTGTGCAATAAAGCATGTAGCTTGCATCTTCAAGAGTTCAACGGTGTATGCATCATCGGTTTGTTTTGCACTTTAGCCATCTTTTTTTCTAAACCTTAGTTTGTTGGATTCCTAAGAAAAATGGACTGTCTAGTGTTGATGAATAACAGGACTTTATATGTTAATGGATGACGAACTAACGGTTTGATGATTAACTTGGGCTTGCTCCAGCTAATGCTCCTTGTATTTGTAATTTCATTTTTGTTACAACTTGAGGTTAAAATGATTTAAATATAATGGAGATATTGCATGGAGCAAACATACTTAAGTATGAGGGATTGGTGGTGGGGGGGGGGGGGGGGGGGGGGGGGGGGGGGGGGGGGGGGGGGGGGGGGGGGGGGGGGGGGGGGGGGGGGGGGGTGGGGGGGGGGGGGGGGGGGGGGGGGGGGGGGGGGGGGGGGGGGGGGGGGGGGGGGGGGGGGGGGGGGGGGGGGGGGGGGG